>MJUU01038699.1:13626-31953 GCA_002080025.1 Modiolus philippinarum | reverse complement strand
GGATTCAGGGGGGCCCTTTCTGAAAAATATATTAACATGATATTAACAAATTTTCAGTGACTTATTGTCATCTTTTTTTATGGACCAAATAAATATGCAGTTGAATATTTCCGTTTTGACAAAGTTTTGTCTTTCGTTTGCCTTATATTACTGTTAAGTATTACCAATTTGTTTGAATAGGTAGCTGATACAAGGTCATTATATCTGTATTATATCTAACAAAAATAATTAACATTGGGTGATATAAACTATATAATAACTTTATTGCATGATTATACCCTTAAGGGTTAAAGAAATACGAAAACAAACACATACATGCTATATACAACATATAATATTACAATATACAGAAAATTGTAACGATAACTCTCTGACCGGTGTGGACCCTATGTCAATTCCACAGATTGTTTTAAAAAGGTACAATACCGGTAAAAGGGTTGAATTAGGGTTTAAAATGAAGTTATTTTTTTCAAATGAGTTAAAGTTTCTGAAATTTGGGACATTTAAATGTATAATTTTGAATAATTCCAATCTTTTCTGTTCATTAACTTTACAGTTTAGTAAAAAATGGGATTCATCTTCAATCACTCCTCAAGTATCAAGTATTGCATAATCTCTGTTCACGGGGAATATTTTTGTAACGACAAGTTTCAATTTGTAGACTATGGTCGCTTAAACGAAATTTTATTAAAATTGACAGTTCTGATAATTTTTTTTCAAACCTCTATACAATTTAAGTTTGCTATATAAAAATAATTTTTATTCATCAGTAAATGAATTGTTTGTTTGTTTGTTTGCATATTTTTCAGTAACAGTTGTTTTAAACTGTGTTTTTATGGAATATTTTATACTTTTAAATGTTTTGTTTATATTGGAATATATATCAATATCTAGATCAAATTCAATAAATATATTAGCTGTCTCACGTCCTTGTTTTGTCTTTGTTTTTATCAGTTACAGTTTTTGCCATGTCTTTGGACTTCGGTTTTTGTGGTCATCGCTTCCTTTGTTCCTTCGGTATTCTACTGCCGTTGTTATACAAGTATACCAAGAGTAACTTGATACCTTCTTCGTGCAGGTTTTGATTTACTCTTAGTGCTTCTGTAACAAGGGGGTTTATATTATTTGTATTTATTCGGGAAAAATAAATCATTGTTTGGGTTTTGATGAACAATGACAATGGAAATCGTCCTAACTCTGCATTTGACGCAATTACTTGCTGTTTTTGAGTCCTAAAATGGTTTTACAATATTTAGTATGAATTTTTTCGTATTGTGATATATACATTAACAAAACTTATCCCTTCTCAAATAAAAATGTGAAAACTGTGAAGTTTTATCGACTTTCGCATATATTTCATCAAAACAAATTAACTTTATTATATATATGTATAATTATTGCATGGATAATATCATAAATTGCAATTTTTACCAAATTTGTAGACTGATATCGAATTGATGTAAATGTTAATTTTATGCATTTAGAATTTTCCAAAATTCATTGCTAAATCGATAAAAGGTTTATCTGAAAATATATTAATTATGCCACTGCTGGTGGACTAGAGGTCCCTGAGGGTATTCATCAGCCCAATAGTCAGACTTATCTGACATGAAAAATTACCTTGCGTTTTATAGAAATTTACTGTTTGTCAAATTTCTTACCCCTTAAAATAACTGAGGCTATATTCCGTATATGGCACTCAGTGGATGTCCTTGGTACTGGATTTCGGCTCTTATTTCGATATGTTTTGGTAAGGAGTATTTCTTTTTTGACTACCTTTTGATTATGTCTTTCCATTTTATTTTATTCTAATGCTGCTGATGAGCGGTTACTCCTTATGCAACTTCCGTATTTTAGTATTTTAATTGATTATGCGTTAGCTATCCGAAAAAAACTGAATAATGTAGATGGAAATTTCAGTTTGATTCAAAATATCATCCCTACTCCCCAAATAAATATAGCGAGGTTTTTAAGTTTTTGAATATTAATAAACAAAAAGATACAACGGCAAACGAATACCGAAGCAAGAACGAGGAAAGGAGGAATTCTAAAATCGATGATTTTGTTTTCTTTTTGAAACATGATGTGATAAACATTTGTGGTATACATATTATATATCTAACAGGACAGGTTTAACGTCTGTAGCAGGAAGAAATTTCATAGATTTAGTCCGATATTTGTGAAAAATTGGAATTTTAAGCATATTAGAATTTACTTTGACAATCTGCATATATTGTATAAAGGTGACAATAAAAATATTGAAGACAAACTGGCTTTTCGGAGATCATTTTTGTAATTTATATGATATAATAGTATAAAGTCTGTCTCACTTCCTTTAGATAATGGAAATCTTACGATTTCAGCTTTATTTGTACACTAATCTTTATCATATTTGGTATGTAAATCAGGAATGACCATACATAACTGCAAAACGTTGAATTCTCCGTTTAGGGCATGCACAAAAGTCTGCAGTCATAAAAATTATGCATTTTCACAATATTTTTCAAACAGGTGAAAATTTCTAAGTAGTGGATTGTCCTATTTTAAGGGTGACCAAGTAACTTGATGAAATAGATGAACCGAGTTGACCTATCTAATAATAGCAAGGTGTACTCGTTCGGGGTTACAAATTTAATCCACGGACTTTTTGTTTGTAAACAAGAAATAGAAAGTAGCAATACATTAACAATTTCTTTCAAATATTTCTTTTGCGTTTAATGCATGCATATTTCAATTACATATTGGGGTATTTTGTTGAATTATTTCCTTTAAGGGTATGTTTTTTCTTGAATTAAAAAGGGGAAGAAGCACATGGTAAAAGTCAAAGTGAGACTTGTTTATCATCTGACTTCAGGTAATACCTGCCAATACCTATTTCACAATGGTCCAGTCTTGTCGATAATATTATCCCTTTAAAAGCATATAGCATTTTTAAAAAGTATTTTTTCTATCCATTTGTATAGGAAATCATCAAACTAAAAGTGGTTCTAGAAATGTACAATATTTTTATACAACCATGCAAAATCCGGTGCCGAAATATGCAATATTATAGTCAACAGAAGAGAATTTCCATTATCTAAAGGAAGTGAAACAGACTTCAAAGTCATATGATACAATTTTCTTTACAACTGCTTTTGTTTTCATGTACTAAAATTTATTTACATGCTTTCTCAATCTAAAGACATACACAGATCAACAAATTGCAATTATTTTTAACTATGTGCTTAAAAAATATAAAGGAACAGTTTGTATGTAATTTCTCTGTTTCAAACTAACTCTCGATATAAAAAGACCCGTGTCATTTTTTGGTAACAATAGAGAGATAATGTCTAAACTATTACATTTTAAATGAAGAAAAAATTACTGAAAAAAAATCAAATAATCTGAAATATTTTTGGCTGTGAAATAATAAAAACCGTAAAAACTAAAATTCTGAAATTCCCCATTTTTTTTTACAAAAACCACGCTGATGTCTTACTTGTTCCTCCTACCGCTGTTTACGTTTGTCCTTTGTCTCTTAGTTTTGTTTCTTGTGTAGTTTCTTGGTAGATTGTGGCATGTAACTGTATTTTTCAGCCATTATTACTGTTTTTTTTAAACCATTTTGATGTTTGGTGTTTTAAATAAGTAAGAGTTCACCATTATATTGATATCTTTGTGTTGTTATATTGCTTGGTTTTACCATATAATTGTAGGGACTTTGTCTCATTTACATTTACTCCATATCCTTTCATTTCTTAGCTGAAAACCAACAACGAAAACATAGAAAGTCTAACAAAGAAGAAACCCAATAGGACCTAATTTGAGAGTACCAACAAAATAAACCGAGAACACAGATTTGCACCTGTGTGTCCAAGAGATACACTCTTTAACTTTATGAAAGTTTTGAACTATAATAAATACCAAAGTTGCATAATAAACGGTAAATTTCGTTATGCTGTACACGTGCTTCAAGGAGTAACCTCTTATCAACAGCTTCAGAATCAACCAATATGGAAAGTCATATTAAATGCTTTGATTATCAAAAATATTTATAGTTATATGTAATTTTCTTTTACATAGACGACATGTACAAGACAAATACATTTTTGTCTAAATACAGCGAGTCAAGATGACACCAGAGCAGAATCCCGGGATCATAGTTGTTGGTCGTCTGTAGACGGGAAATGATGAAATGGCTGAATGGTTGTAAATCTTTAGTTTCATTCAATTGTCGGACATAACAACTACAATTAACCCGATAGTTAATTGTTTTGCAAAATCATCAAAGATGTTTTCTGTCGACATACAAGGTACTAGTAATAAATAAAATAATCTGTTTAGCTTTGTAATTGTACAAAATACTGAAACACAAAGCTTAAGGACATAAGGACAAAACAAACAAAATTCAACAAGAACCCTACAACAAATAAAGAAGGTCTCAGTTAGGGTAAAGTTCCCCAATACCCACAGACAAAGAAACAAATTAATTAAAAAACAATTAGAACAGAAAAAGAATTTAGAGGGTCTCAATAAATTAACATCCCCAAATCTCGGGCAAAAATATAGATAAATAAATAAACAAAATTAAATAATGAAAAAGAATCCGGAATCTTATTAGAAAAAAAACAACTACTTCTCTGAAATGTTATTGAAATGCATATTCATGAAATCCCAGATCACGCTGGGCCTTTCCCTTGTTTTCGTTTAAATTCTTTCCAGTTTATTCTTGAGCCTCACGTTTGGCAAAACAGTCGTCATCTTAACGTAAACTGGAGATGGAGCTACGATGTGGTTAAAGGAAGGTTAGGGCTTTTCATTTAGATATCATTCCGATACATAGTATACGCTTTCTGTTTCAGGGGCGACCTTTAGTAAAAAGAAGACAATCCCAAAGGACAATAAAGGCATGCATGCCGAATTAGGCTTTATTGCTACCAAATTCTTCCCTAGAATGTGCCAGGATATTTTGCAAAGCATAATTCCCGCCACAAACTTGTACAGAAGTTTCCAAACAAGGAGTGACCTGAAAATCATCTTAGTAGATGACGAAACGTCAATTATTGAGTCCATGGAAAAAGATGAATATAAACAATTCACAGTCCAGCTTTGCTACAAGATCATTAGGCATGAACAGTGGCTGGCTACGCCAGGTCAAAATTGGGGTAATATGCCAACCCATGCAGACGTGAAAATATCAGATGACGTCGAACGAATACGATTAACATTTAACAAAGTTGTTTCCATGGAAACAAACTCGTTAGATCAGACATCTTATCTCAGTTTTATTGAAGACATAAAAAAAGTTGCTAAAAGGGTCGAAAAGTATTTAAAGAAACCACAATTTTTCTGTCGTCAAATTCAGACATTAGAGCCAATGGATGAACCAGCTGTCGAAGTTGTTATCGAAGAAATGCGAAAGCTGTCAATTATTGAAGGTAAGAAAATATTAAGGGAGTACGAGTCTCAAAAATTTTGTTATTAGAATTAAAATTCTTACCTTTTCTCTTGAAGAGCACATCTAATGGAACAACTTGAGCATCCATGTAGGAATTTTTGAGATATAAGACGTCAAAATTTTGGCGGGAAACGGATCTCTCTAGAGTTTTCATTCAATTTGCATAAGATCTTTATAGGCCTTTAGATACATGAAATTATAATTGGAAGTTGATTAAATTTTATACAAAGTCACTTTTATGTATTTTAAAGTGACTTATGACCAAGAAAACGTGATCCATGTGCAAAAAATTTTAGCACTGTTTGAATGGATAAAACCCGAGGATATAGAATACTTCTGAAATCTGAGGCTCGTACTCCCTTAAAATAGTTTTATTCGGGTTCTAATTTCCCCTAAAAGTGTATAAAAGGAAATAGTATTAAGAAATAAATAAGAAAAACACAAAATTTGTGCCAACTCTTGAATATGACATGATCGTGTATGTCCAGTTCTGAATGATTTGGTGTGTCTTTAGCTTTAAAGAAAATGTAATCATGATATTCATGTCCAGTTCTGAATCTTTTGGCGTGTCCTGTGGTCTCCATTTGCATATGCATTATGCAATGTTTTCGGATCGTTCAATTTGGAAACTACAGGATACATTGTATTGCATATTAGCAGATTATCAATTATAATGTTCTACGAATATTGCTGATAATCAATTGGGTCCGTACTCGTATAATCTACGTTATTCAGATATTCAAATTAAAGTGTTCTATATTTCAGATAACATCAACATTGTTTAAAATGTGTTCTGTTTTACAGATAATCCCTATCCGTCTAATCCAATTCAACAAGGTCGTACAAGATATGCCAGACTGGGTTTAGTTGTAGTAGATACGTTTCCAAAAATGGTCAGAGAAATCACACGTCATAACGTTTCTGCGGACGTTTTGGCAAGACAAATTGCCAAACAAAGCAAAACAAATCCGTCTCTTTTAAGCAAAATAACTCACGAAGAACGTGTCCGACTTAACACGTTAAACAATAATACATACGATAATATAGACTTTATCACTATCTATAAATTACTTCGATCATTTTCACTCATCGATGAGCCATCTCAAGGATGGGGAAAACAGCCGACAAACGTTGACGTTAAGATAAGTGACGATGTTGAAAGGTTGCGTATTATGAGGAATAAGATTGTGCACCGGATTAAGGCTGATATAGATGTACTTGAAATGAATTATTATTTTACAAACTTGGTAACTATAACACAAAGAATTGATGCGTATTTAAGTAAACCTGCTAATCAAGGATTCACAAAAGAAGTGCAGGATTTTAAAACATTTTGCATGGATTTTGAGATGGAACAAAAGTATTTCCAAGCCCTTAAAGAAATCGAGGACATAAAAGGTACTTATAGTTTAGAGTTTTTTAAACAAATAAAAGGATATGGAGTAAATGTACATGGGACAAAATCCCTATAAAAACGTGGTAAGATTAAGCAAATGGAACAACGCTTTGATTGTTGTTCTTCATCTTGAAGTCACTACGAGGCCTTCAACAAAGACCAAACGCTCTTACCTCACAGTAAGTTCAAGACGGCCCCTAGCACCGGTTTAAGTGGAATTCACTTGCTGAATGTCGAACAACGCCACATCCATCCCCTTCATTTCATTATTTTTGATGGATGTGGGATTGTCAACAAGCATAACATATCGGGCGAAGTACTCTTACAAACACTGTCATCCATTGCCCGACAAAGGGACCAATGAAATAGACAATACAACATATAAAGATCATACGACACTCATCGAGTTGTTTGTAAGAAAACTTGGCAATCAAAATCGGGAGATGTGGGCAATACATATACAGAAGGCCAGAAAAATAGTTGAATTTTTTACAAAACAAGAAAGCCAAATGCTGCATTTTGATAGTGCATTCATATGAGAAATTCTCACATGAACAAGTACACCATAACTGACAATATACAGAGNACCAATGAAATAGACAATACAACATATAAACGATCACAGGGCACTCATCGAGTTGTTTGTAAGAAAACTTGGCAATCAAAATCGGGAGATGTGGGCAATACATATACAGAAGGCCAGAAAAATAGTTGAATTTTTTACAAAGCAAGAAAGCCAAATGCTGAATTTTGATAGTGCATTCATATGAGAAATTCTCACATGAACAAGTACACCATAACTGACAATATACAGAGAATACACCTCAAGCACGGGGAATCTCTTTACGGACTCCACACTGCACGAGAGAAAACTCCACGGTAAATAAACAAATTAAGGCTAGTTATGTGACAAAACAAAAATCATGATCAAATAACAAAATTCCGATGTTACTGTGAATTTAGGTTCTGCATATGCGCATTTCGACAACTTATGTCTCATCAGTGCAGATCAAATTTCGAAAAAAAAAATCCCTCCAAAACATGACGTCTGAGGTTTATATAGGAATAAAAGTAATTTTGGAGGAGTTTATCGATGTGTAAACGCGGTCGACTCACTCACAAACTAAATAAAGTCTTATAATTCCAATCCTTTGAAATTTGAACAATGTTGTCACTGATTTTTACGTGACCATATACTGCACTATTTAACGTCGTAATGTATTAATGGGCAAGAAAAGTTTATCGAGAAATAACTTTTTTGTTGTTCATGGCGTTGACCAATGAAATTGGACGTTGCATTAGCAATTGGAATTATTGATATTTAATGTTTTGCTTGAAACGTCATACTTTTTTGTTGAAAATGTAACTTCCGGATACTAAATAAGTACGGACAGGTCCTATCAACTAAAGCATTGATGGCATTGCACAACAAAAATGTATTAGTTCATAGTATAGATAACACAACGTCATTGGTAAAAAACATCAAAATTTCTATTATGTACAGCAAATGTTACCAAACATCCTCCTTTTTCTGAAACCTAATGATTGCTTCACTAAGTGAAGTTGCATATGTATCTTTTAGTCATGGTAAACTTTTGAAGAATATTGTTTTATTGAGCTCCTAATAGACTGGAATAAAAATGGCCAAGAAAAGTAAATATGAACAACCAAATTACAAAATGGACCAACAGGTGAACAAGAATCGATTTTATAATATTTAAACAAATAAAAAAGAGACACCATTTTCCATCAATAATAGCCCATAAACCTTTTTTTTATCACTGGCTCTGCCCCAACCCATTTAAACATATTGCTGTTTTTTTTTCTTTTATAATATTTGTATGCAAATCAATATCAATCATTGTTTATATTGTATGCACTATATAAGGGCCCTTTAATTATCAACATTCTCTTTCTTATTCTTTATTATTACAATCAAATTGATATAGTTAACGTACTGACATTTTGATTTTTATTGTAGAACAATTTGCAGTAAAGCAAGTACATTTCCATTATGGAAAAACGTTTACAAACTTTATCAAAGAAGTTAAAACAAAAGCACAGAAGTGTGGTATGTACAAATTTTTAACATAAGGGCAAATGAGGGCATACATACATGTATGTTTTTCTACAATTATTCTACAAGTTATATTATCTTGCAGCTCAAAGAACGACAATGTCTACTAGTACATCAGTGCTTTCACTCGGCTACGTTTTTGAAACAACATACCATAGTTGTCGGTTATGAAAAAAAAAACTTCAATGAAAACATATGACTCGCAGGAGATAATAAAGAAAAGGCTAATTATCAAAATACTTCAGATTTATCAGGCAGAGTCTTTTTTCAGTTTTACAGACGAGTCTTTAACCAAATAATTGGCATTCCAATGAGCATTATTGAACCTCACATTAACGGCTGTGTTGATTATTCTCATTCTAAGATTTATCCAATATCATATCTTTTTTTCAGGTAATTTCATTGAATATTCCTTGAAGTGTAGCTCAAAGAATTGGACATTTAAGACACAACACATTTTTAGAAACCTTTTCTATACTTTGGTTCGAAACTGTCTAATTTTATGACCACGTTATGACAGATGGCATGACACTGATTTTTTACATTAATTATGACGATACTCAAATTTCTCCTTCATCATTTTTTATACCTTGTAAGCAAGTCGCTACAAACTTTAGATAGTAACTAATGCTTGTTAAACCACCATTTACACTGATTTTATTCGGAAACTGGCACATGTAAATTTTTTATATTTCTTAGTCTAAAGTGTAGCTCCTCCCTGAAAGCTAAATACTTTGCGTATCTTTGCTCTCCTTGTATGTCCTTTTGATTATTTGTCTCCGTCATCTTTTATTCAACTGTCGATTAACGGTCTTCCGAATGTTTGATTTTTGTCTGCACTAAAGAAACTTAAGTAGTTGAAATTACCTAAACTAGATTAAAGTAGTTATTTTTTCGAGGACGCCATAGTTTAAAAATCAAAGGACAAGGTGCGATAAGGGTTTATTTGGCCCAAGATTCCAGCAAATATTTAAGTTGCACCTCAAGATTTCCTTCCATGTTCGTAGAAAAAATACAAAAGTTTGAATCAATGACGTCACAATAGATATAGTTCTGACGTCATGAAATGGCTATTTTGAACATTTTCATAGAAAGATGCCAAATTTGGTATATTTCCGAACGGTTTTCCTAACCGCAAATATCGAGCACATTCAAGAACCAATTAGATATAATTTCCCAAGTTATTTGTACAATTGAATTGAACCTCTCATACAAATATTTTTGTGGTTCTTGCATGTGCTCAATATTTCCTACACAGAAAAGGAAGTCAAAATTGGTCAAATTTGTCATTTTTCTACAAAATCTTCAATTTGTCCCTTCTTCTACACCCAAACCCAATAATCATACATCAATATTTAAGAAATGTTACTGTTTACTGAAAAGCAAAACTAATCAAGGAGAATATTCGGTGAAATCCACCAAATTTATTTTTCAGGCCAAATATGGTCCTTACCGCCCCTACTTCTTTGGATATCTCGGCATTATTTTACAAAGTTTGAAACCTGCAATTTTTTCGTCAAAGAACTCTTTTCATAAACTCAAATTAAAAAAAAATTCAATTGATATTTATAAGTCCCGTTTATAGTCTTTTAATTTGTTAATTTTTGTTGCATTTAGAAAGAATGGGAATAAGCATCGTCCTTGAAGATGTAGATGATAATGATAAAAGGAAGATACTGAATGAACTTAAACGTGAGATAAACTTAGGACTTGTGAACATTCAGTTTAAAGAAGCAATCAGTGGAAGTATCATCTTTTGCATTGACATTCTTCATTTTGGTGTATTAACGTCCGAGACGAGACTTGGCGAGGAGTTGTATTTTTTCCTGTGTAAAATATTTAATCTTGTGGATTTGGTGTCTGGTTTACGAAGTGATCTAAATGTTGTGTTGATTAAGGAGGAAGGTAAGAACGTGCAAATTTATTGGACCTAAAATAATACGAAGTTAACTTGCTTTTCCCACCTTACAAATCGGAAAGTGTCCCGACTCAAAAACATATTACCCTATCTACAAGAATGAAAAAAATACTGCACTTTCTGCAAGAAATTAACAAAAAGATAATAATTACTCTTCTATCACCTGTGATGCTGATTTTGAGAAAAACTACCCGTTCTACGTCCCCATATCGCTATGACCCTTGTGGGAATCTTAACATCATTGCAGATATAGAAGTTAGACAATTCTTTAGAAAAAGGCCTAAATATCGCTCACCTTCAAAAATAAACTGGCAGGTATGTTTTGATATAATTAATGACGCTGTAACCAATTATTGTAAAACATTGCGCAAACGAGAAAGTGCAGACAAGCATGCTCTAAATTTGTTTAAAGATAGAATTATTACCAAGGTCACCAACAGAATAGATTTTTATAGAGATAACTATGTTGAGTCACAACCTAAGCTGTCTGGAAATAGAATTAAGTCATAATTGAAAGACCTGGGTAAAAAATGTGTGTTTGTTCCTGTTGACAGGGCTCCTAACAACGTTGCCATTGTCTGAAGTAAAATACTATATCGATGTTCAACAAAACGAACTGGACAAGTCAGACACTTTCAAACGTGCCAATTGGAACGAAAACACTTTACCAAACATTACAAGGATACAGAAATGCTTAAAGTTCCACCTAAAGATAACATCTTACCTACCATGTACTGGGTTCCAAAGCTTCACAAAAAAACCCTTTAAACATCGTTTTATCTCTGCATCAAGTAAATGTTCTACTACAAATTTATCCATCCATTTAACTAGTTCACTTACTTGTATATAGGAGTTGGTTATTAAAGACTGTGAAAAAACCTTATCAAAGCTCTAGTGTAAATTACTTTTGGAGTGTAAGAAATTCTATTGAAGTTTTAGATAATCAACAATCAGTTCAGATTCCAGTCTAATCTATCGACAGTTATGATTTTTCTACACTTTATACTACCCTTCCACATGATTTGATTAAATCCAAATTGGGACAACCACCGCTGGCTTTTGCTTGTGTCGGTACCAAGTCCGACTGTCCCGAGTTCCTATCGTTGTCTACGTTTGTCTTTTGTCTTATTCATGTTCTTCATGTGTAGTTCTATAACAGATTGTGGCATGTAATTATAGATTGCAGCCATTGTAGTGTTTCCTGTTATCCATTTTTTTTAACATTGCCCTATCTAGAATGATAAAAAAAAACATTATTGCCCTATATAACGGCATGTTTGTTGTGAAAACATATAAAGCAAAAGGAAGGAAAGACAGAAGGAATGAAAAAAAAATCATGAAAATTTGAATACCAAAAGGGCAAACCAGTATTTATGGTCCTTTACTGTGCAATGTATAAATTTGTTGTTGCCAAGTGAGAACTTTAAGGATGGTCACTCCTCAAGTTCATTATATATTTTACGAAAGGATATGGAGTAAATGAACATGAGACCATAACACATATGTTCACTCCAACTGCAATAATTTTAATGAGCTGTATGGCCATTTCGGAAATTTATTCCTCATCAGCAGCACTAGAACCCAAAGAAAGGAAATCAAGGATTTAAAATTATTTTTATTTATTAGAATATGGATCATACATCATTTTAAGCCAAAAATATTGATAGGTCCGTGTGGTAGTTTTTGAGATTTAAACACCTGAAATTTTGGCGGGAAACCGAACTTCTCTAGACTTTTCATTCACTTTGCATTAAGGTCATCAACCTTTGAAATTCGATGATATCATATCAAGAATTTCATCAAATTTTGTCAGAAGTCTATTGAAGATGTATACTATTATATTTTGAAAAGGAAATTGGGGGTCAGTGTACAAAATTTTCTAATGCATAATAATGTATAAAACAAGAGAATTCCGAAAGTCAGAGACAGTTTCAAAAGCCTGAGGAGTGACCATCCTTATTGCAGTATTCAATCATATACCGATGTCTTATATGATTTCAGACAACGATTTTGAAGTAGATATAGGGTTGGATGAGAAAATTTGGGATGAACCCGTTGACATGGACATGGGTGTGAAGCCCAGTGAGCTGAGATTGAACTTTGGTATTAAAAAGGAACTTTTTAGGACCGATGATACTATGCAAGACGAAATAAGCAGACTTGTAGGAAATATAATGGGGACAAACGGAAACTCTAACCATGTTTCTGTTAATGCAAGATTTGAACCAGTAAATGTTGGTACGTAGGAAAAAGTAGTAATTTTTATTTTTGCAGCTGGTCGTCACTACAATGTACGNGTTTACAAATGAGCAATCTTTGTTAAGGACCTTCTATTTATCCTTCCTGTAAAGTTTGGTTGAATCTGCTTCTGCAGTTTCAAAGGAAAAGATAAAAATGTGATTTTCCCCATAGGGTCCAATGTTAAACCTAAGTTCCACACTGGCGGCCATGTTTTTTCATTGGATCAGAACGAAATAAGCAATCTTTGTAAAGGACCTGCCATACATCCGTGGGGTCCTATGTTAAACCATGTTCTGTGCTGGCAGCCATGTTTTTCATCGGATCGGAACAAAATGAGCAATCTTTGTTAAGGACCTTTAGTACATCATTCCTGTAAAGTTTGGTTCAATTTGCTTCAGCCTTTTCAGAGCAGAAGACGAAAATGTGATTTTTCCCATAGGGTCCAATGTTAAAGCTAAGTTCCGCGCTGGTGGCCATGTTTTTTATCGGATTGGAAGGAAATGAGCAATCTTTGTAAAAGAACTTCCATTCATCATTCCTGTAAATTTTGGTTGAATTTGCTTCTGTGGTTTCAGAGGAGTTGATGAAAATGTGATTTTCCCATAGGGTCCCATGTTAAACCATGTTCCATGTTGGCGGCCATGTTTTTCGTCGGATCGGAACGAAATGAGCCATCTTTGTTAAGGACCTTAAGTACATCATTCCTGTAAAGTTTGGTTTAATTTGCTTCAGCCTTTTCAGAGCAGAAGATGAAAAGTGATTGTTCCCATAGGGTCCAATGTTAAACCTAAGTTCCGCGCTGGCGGCCATGATTTTTATCGGATCGGAACGAAATGAGCAATCTTTGTAAAGGACCTTCCATACATCATTCCTGTAAAGTTTGGTTGAATTCGCTTCAGTGGTTTCAGAGGAGAAAATGAATATGTGAAAAGTTTAACGGACGGACGGACGGACGACGGACGACAAGTGATGGCAATAGCTCACACTGACCCTTCGGGTCAGGTGAGCTAATAAAGAAAACAGAAGCAACTCACATAAAGACAATAAAAGTGACAAAGACAAAATTATGATTCACAACATAGACGCTATCATTAAATCAGAATCACTGCCAGTATGACCCACTTCGAAAAAGGATCAATTGTGGTATTATATAGTGTCTCGGAAGGGTAACAATCTCATTCATTCCTTATTTGCCACTCTGCCAATCATAGGTTGGGGTTTGATAAGAAACAACAAGGGTTTGGGTTCACTGATATACTAATTAAAATATCTTCTCTTTGATCATAAATGAATAATTTGGTAGAGTTAGATAATGTTTCTCATAATCAAGAATTAATGTTATCTTTTTACATATTATACAAAAAAAAAAAGCAAAAAAAAAAACAAAAAAAAAACATTATTGGTAATCTGTCAAGGGCTCTGAACATGCATTTTTGGTTTTTAAAACAAAATTTACAAAGAGTTACAAAAATATATATGGATATATATTTTAGAAATCAAGTTCCAATTTTATGTTCTCTTTTGTACTTTGTGATGAAAAAGATTTTTTTACATATATCTCACTTGCATATTACATTATAAAAAGCAAAGACAACGACGTGTTTTTTTCAGTTTGTTATTATATGACAGTTATCGCCCTTCGACCATATCCAATTTATATTTGAGAAAGGTGTGACGAAAGGTGTTTACTTAGGGTTCCAAAAGTGTGGTCATTTTTCTTGATTTCTTATTTAAGGGACTCAATGCTCTTCTTTTTAGGGGTTAATTTTCTCGAAAAATTGGTTGTATCTTATGGATATTATTTTCATCTGAGGGTCAAATTTAATAAAACTTCATCAGGGTATGATACTGGTCTTTTTCAAGGAAACCTTAGACCCCTTTAAACCCTACTTTTTGAATATTAAATGGTAGGAGGGTCTAATCAAGAATCCCAAGAAAGTAGCTTTAAAATACTCGATTTTCAAGAAAATAAATAAGAAAAAGAAGGGAAACGGGGAATGTGTCAAAGAGACAACGACCCTAAGGGGAGCAATAACAGCTCAAATCCACCATAAGAGTTTACAAGCCACAGTCCTAACACAAATGCTAGTTAAGGGATAATCCAATATTGCCCGGAATGAAATGCTTGGTATCGGGGTACTGAAAGAGGTCCTTCCGTCGCTTTGCTTTGTATCTGTTACAGTGAATTTGTAAAATCAGTGATTTTGTAAAATCCCTGAAATTATTAGGGATTTTATAAAACCACTGACCATTTTAGTGATTTTGTAAAATCACTGAAATTGTCAGGGATTTTGTAAAATCCCTGAAAGTATTGTTAGGGATTTTACAAAATCACTGATTAATTAGAAATTCAATGTTAAATTTTTCCGGAACAATGTTGATGTATTTAAATAGATATACAAACAAAATAAATTTTTATAGTTCATATGAAACTGAAATAAAAAACCAGATCTTGCACAAAAGTATTCGCAGGCCAAGATTTCTACCCTGTACTGTAATTCATATAAAACTGCAATATTCTTACCCATAGTTTAAAAAAAAATATTTAAAACAATTCAAAATATTCCTTACCTATGAAAGTAATTACAATCATGACTTCAAAATTTAACTTTCTTGTAAATTTAGACCAAAATAACCTAATATTTTACAATTTATGTAACAAATGCAATTTGAAACCCAGAGATAATCATTCTGTAGAGAAATAAAAAAAAAATGTTCACCTAAGAAAATGACTATAATTTGGCAAAAATCAATAACATTTTTCAGAGTGGGTTGAAAAAATTTGGACAGGAGGTGATGGGAATCTAGGATATTTTTATTATAGCCTAAACTGTGGTTAACAGTGTGAAATGATCTATGTTCAAATTTTTGAACCAGATAAAAATAGTCCTCTGTCTGTTGGATTATTTAATTGTTTTTATACTTTTAGTTTTAACTTTCTTCCTTGATTAAAGAAGTATTCAAAAGATAACACTCCTCTCAGTTTATTACATTTATTCCAGTTTCATATATTGCATTGAATTTTAAAATACCCTGAATAATTAAAAAGTTCATTTATATGAAATACAAATATTGGAACGTAAATGTTTTTATCTAAAGTTAGCTCTTAATTTGGTTCACATTTATACATGTTGTTTGTTATATCTGCAAACTATTTTACAAATTCCCTAAATATGTCCAGGGAATCAGTAAAATAATGATTGATTTTTTCAGTGATTTTGTAAAATCCCTGGTCTAAATTAGGGATTTTACAAACCCACTGACCAATTTAGTGATTTTACAAAGTCCCTGAATTTTCAGTGATTTTACAAATTCCCTAATTTTACAAATTCACTGTAACATATCCACGACCATGACAAGGATAACAAAAATACATTATTTGTGATTGTTTTCGGTTTCAGAATTAAAGCTCCCCGATGTTTTTTTTTATGCATGATCAATTTATAACTTAAGATATACATTTAAGGAAATGTTGATATTAGTGAAAACACAAGACGAGGAACCCAGAAAAAGGCAGTCGGTTCGGAGACAGACAAAACCGTAAGTATAATTATGTTCCAATTTCCTCTGTCATGTATTAGACATACTTGTGTATATATCCAGTGTATACAATTATGCGAAAGTTGAAGCTTGATTTTGACATGTTCAAAGGAAAAACTTCATTAAAGAGACACATTTTGACAGTAAATTCTGAATTTGAGTTAACAACGGTCATTTTATTGGAGGCATGTCTCAGGTCACATGTGAAGCAGATCATGCCCTACTTTCCGGAGTATCTGATGGTGCCTCTGTTATTTTTGCTCACGGTGATTGGGATTTGTGTTTTAAGTATTATTGTTCATTTCTTTGTTTTATTCGTATCCATTTGGTAGTTGTTATATTGCCATTTTTTCAATCTTCAGTGTTCGCTTTGGTGTTGCCAATATGTTCCGAACAAACCATTAAGTACCTTCTTGATCTAAAAAGGGTACAATCATCTAGGTATATCAATTAACGCCAGATGGCAGCACATTCAAAGTGGGAAAACTAACAATTTGTGGCCAAAGGAACATAACTCGAGTCAAAATCAAAAGACTACGCGCAAAAACTACAAAAATTTACATTTTTAACAGTAAAGCCAAAAAATTCCATAAGTCCGATTGTAATGAAATTTGCACTGCAGATATGTAAAGTATAAATCTTCCATATGCTAAATGGGTTTTAGTGGGTTCTCAAGTTAACATACTGAAAATGCGGTTTTATATCATCATATGAAATTTTTTAAAATCTTGCATTTTTTAAATCCAAATATTAAATAAACAAACATTGTGCAGAAAGGATGTTTACATTACCAAATTAAACATTTTACCTATATCAAATATTTATTTACATTATTTCACAATAAAATATCAATTCAAACAAAAGGTCACATATTTTTGTCCAGAGTGTTATCTAACCTGATTCTTTACTGATATGCCTAAATCATCACTTGTTTCTTTATCTACAGTATAAAGAATAACGATTTTATTCTTTTTTATCCTTAAATAAGCGAACGGAACTATTTATGTATTACTTCAAAACACACACATCGGAAACAACAGTGATATTGATATTAGAAAGTCTTTTGTTTTTATTTTTTTATTTATTTTTTTTTGGCATTTGTTTGTTTTTTAAAATATATAATTATGTAAGCTTGTAGTGTCATATATTTGACTTATATGATTTAAAACTTTTAACTTCATTTTGCTTATTTTGACAGTCACGTTTTGGCGATAAAGAGGAACATCTGATGAAGGTTATTGTAATTGGAGATGCGGTTACGGGAAAAACCTGCTTTGTTAAACGTTTCGTTCACCAGCAGTACTTCACTCATTATAGAGCTACGGTATCTTATCATTTAATATACATATAAATATCTGAAATATATAAATAAAAATATATTATTGACATAGACTTTGCGAGAATAAATTTATTCGTCAAGGGTGCAATATGCCTTTTAACTTTTGTACCAAAAATTAGCGACAAATTATCTGTGGTCAAATCCACAAACGTCTTTGCGTTCATGTTCAATGTTTTTATTGTTTTTATTTTGTAATATTTAAAACTTCTTGAAATGTGAACTGCTTCGAAAGACAAATGGTGTTCACAATGACACATCAACGTAATGGTGTCAGTGGCGGATTTAGGGGGGCCCGGGTGGGACCGGGCCCCCCCATTAAGCCGGAAAATATTTAAAATTCCTAGGGGTTTTTAAAAAAAATGGGTTCCGCCCCCCCCCC
>MJUU01038699.1:0-13618 GCA_002080025.1 Modiolus philippinarum | reverse complement strand
CCCCCTTAGCAGAAAGTCTGGATCCGCCACTGGGTGTGTCATTTTAAACTGAATGGGAGAAGTCTGAAAAGTATATGGGCTCATATTATGGCTTGAATGATAACTTGTCTTTTATGATAAAAAAGCTATGTCATAATCTTGATTAATCGAACCAATTGATCATTATTTATTATTTTTCTACTTTCAGATAGGTGTAGATTTTGCGCTTAAAATCATGCCATGGAATTCAAACACAAATATCAGGTTACAGCTGTGGGATATTGCAGGTAATTGGCAGATAACAGCATTATTTGAATTATTTGAATTCCTTATTTTGTGTATTTTGCATATCAACTGATTGCGATCGATTTTCAAGTTATATTATCACGCCGTATCACCAAGAGTAATTTGAACGAGAGAAAGAAAGAAAGAAACTTATTGCATCGGCATATGTAGCAATAGCAACAATATACAATTCATTATTAACGACATTTGTAGAGTTTGTCTCTAGTGCAGTGTGGAATCCGTAAAAAGATTCCCCGTGTTTGAGGTGTATGCTCTTTATTTTGTAAGTAATGGTGTATTTCTTCATGTGAGAATTTCTCATATGAATGCACTATCAAAATTCAACATTTGGTTTTCTTATTTTGTAAAAATTAAAATATTCTTCTGGACATCTGTATATATATTGTACCCAAAACTTTTACTAGCAAAGTTTTCTTACAATCAATTCGATGAGTGTCCTGTGATCGTGTTTATTGGTCCATTTGTCGGGCAACTATACCCTATGTACTTTATTCGATATGTTTCGCTTGTTGACAACCCCGCATACATGACACAGAGGATACATGGATGTAGCATTGTTCATCATTTAGCAAGTAAATTCCCCTCAAACCAGAGCTAGGGACCGTCTTGATTTACGATGAGGTAGGAGTGTTTGTTCTTTGATGAAGGCCTCATGGTGAATTCAAGATGAAGAACAACAATAAAGCGTTATTCCATTTGCTTAATCTTACCATGTATTTATATGGATTTCGTCAAATGTACATTTACTCCAAATCCTTTTATTTGTTCATGACTGTTAATGAACAATAATTAACATATTTCGCGGAACAATTGTTAGTGTTTTAGCAGAGATAAATTCAAACAACTTCTAGATAAAACAACCTTAAAAGGCAAAAAATAAAAAATAAATAAATACATAGAATAAAAGACTTAATCACGAGAGTCAGATTAGCTTTATAATTGTTTGTGTTCCATTTCTGACCAAAAAAAAACTAAAGTGCTGGGTTGGTAGATGGGATAAATATTTTTACAATAAACAACATGTACAAATATTCTTAAATTACTGCATACAAGTATAATTTAATCGTATGTTCAGTCATTGTTGCAATTGTTACTATAGAAGTTAAACGGTCGTCACCATGATTTCACAGACTGTTACAATGTTTTCTATTTCTATGAGAATAGATATCTTTGGGTAAATCTAGATTTTATAACCAGACTGACAAACACACCGATTGTTACTAAACAGTACTTTTTCACTGGCAGTGTGACGGGTGCTACCCGTGGAGCACATCATGTAAAAAAAATGGAAGAATGTGTCCATGGGACACGGATGCCCCCGCCTCCTTGCAATCGAAACCCTTAAATATTAAAGGCATAACTATGTACAATATATATATAGCAAATATTATAAAAAAGGATCTTTCTCCTGTGATAAATAGGCACTGGAACTGGTTTGGTTTTGATATAATGTGTAGTTCCAACAAATAATCTGAGAAACAGTCTTATATGTAATACTTATCTATNCAAACGTAGACAACAAAGGAACTCGGAACAGCCGGACTTGGTACCGGCACTAGCAAAAACCAGCGGTAGGGTTAAACCGGTTTATGGGTACCCAAACCTCCCCTTTACCTGTCCCGTTTCCCTTTTGTATAAAAACATACGAATAAAACCCAATACAGGTAGACTACTAACTCCTTGACCACAATCTTGAAAGGAGAGAAAAAGACATTACGTAATTTTGAAGTATGTGTCAAGGGGTGCTCGCCGCTAAACTGCCTGCTAGCTCAAGGAGGCTAATCTGCTGGTAGAACACTGTCGCAATACGAAAAAAAATCAAACTCAAAACTTCCCGAAGGGTCATAATTATCAGTAGACATCGACAGAATCAGTGAGAGGCCAGTATGTGTGCAAAATTTTGAAGTCACTAGGTCTCAAAGCTGATTTAATTAATGCAAGCAGAATATCTTACCGCTATCCTTATTACGTAAAGAATGTAAGTTACATCCCAGATTTTCTGGACTTTTAATCAATATCTTGCATTTTGTAACAACATTTCCATAAAAGCGAGGACTAGAAATGCCCACAGAAATAAGCTGTTTACGAGTAACGCCATATTTAGATATAAGATGTTCATATCTATTACAAAACTTCTTAAATGTATTCAACAACTTATGAAACCTGTACCCTGTTGTACAATTTTGGCTGTGATAGTACGGTTACGTTCAATGAAATCATCAAGAGTAGAACAAACTCGTGCGAATCGTACCAATTGAGAAATATACACCCCGTAGGATGGAACAAGGGGAATGTCGCCGTCAACAAAAGGGAAATTAGTAAAAGTGAAATCAAAATCATCCTTTTTATCATACATTTTGGTTTTGATTTTACCAGAGTCAATAATAATAGTCAGATCCAGAAAAGGGCAACATTTGGAATCATTGTTATCTTTATTTAATTTCAGTTGTTACGGGTAAATATTGTCTACATAATCTAAAAACTGGGGATTATCAATAGTAAGGATATCGTCAATATACCTGCTGTTATCATTGAAAATAGAAATAAGTTTATCACTGTTAGGTATGGTTCCGTTTTGAAGTTTTTTTCATGAAATCTCGTTCGTAACAGAAAAAGATCTGCAATGAGAGGTGCACAATTTTTACCCATGGGAATACCTATGACCTGTTGATAAATAGTGTTGCCAAAACGAACAAAAATATTGTCCAACAAAAGATTGAGTGCATTAATCATATCATCACATGTCCAGGAACAATGATTATTATAGGTTATATTAGAGAAGAATCCTTATTTTTTGTTAGAGCAAATGAACTGCAGACCAGAAAATTTAAAAGACCATTTAATAAGTTGTCCTAATTTGGAATTAATCGAATTATGTGGAAGGGAAGTATAAAGTGTAGAAAAATCATAACTGTCGATAGATGAGACGGGTCTTTGATTCGATTGTAGTTTATCCCTTACCCTTCCGGAGTTTTTTGTTGGGGTTCATGCTGCTAGTGCTTTAGTTTTGTTGCGTTCTTGTTTTGTTTATTATTTTTGTCTTTGTCGTGCTGACCCAGTTCAAGTTGGATATGAAACGCCGTCATTTTTGGATTTTTTAACCCACCTTTCCACATTTTTGCTTAGGTATTCGATAACCGATCTATTTATGCTCATGTCTATCAGATGGACAAATTATTGTCATTTCCTATTTATCTCCTTCAATTTTTCTGAACTGGACGGCGTCTGTCTACACTGAAAGGACTTATTTGGTCGTCTAAAGAACTTAAATTGGAGTAGCATTTTTCATTGTCTTGTACTCTTTTACATTGGTAACCCAATATAAAAGCCTCGGATAAAAAGATCTTTTTGAAATATTTGTGCGAAGATTGAAGAGGATATGGTTCTTTTTTGAAGAAAAGTTAATTTGTTAGCAAAATATTGTGTGACATGAAAATTTGCAGCATATAATAAGCTGCATTGATATAAAACTTGGCACTCCTTCGTGATGAGTTGTACAGATAGACCCTATAGCTTTTATTTCCATGAGGGAATTAATTTGTTTGCGCATATTTATACTAAAATCTCGCTGTCACAGTGTGTATGTGTTAAAATGTTGTTAACGTCATTGTAAATGTAAACTACACAAAGGCACTCAATTTCCGCCCGAAAATTATAGCATCTTATATGGAAATGCAGTAAATTTCTGCAAGCCCTCTAGTCTTTGGAAAATAGAAAAACGAAATTAATTGCAGTTCAAATTAAATTACATTTAGATCTGAAAAAAAATGTTCTTCTTAATTCAATTTTGATTACCGTTATGATTATTTTCACAAACAAACCTACTTACCTATCTTCAAAATTTCGACATCGAATGATAAGTTTGTGTTAAATTACCAGTATACCAAAGTAACTGTTAATTTATTTCCTGCAAAGACGCATTTCGACAACTTATGTCTCTTAAGTGCAGATGAAATAAAAACATTTGGAAATTCATAAATAATAGATAATAAATAAGGTGAAAAATTCTAAAAACGGAGTGATGTCATCAAATAGCATTAATTGAAGGTTTATAACGAATTCAGTGTGTAAGATAATAAATGAAAGGCACGTTTGTTGACCTTATAGCATTTGCAATATAGTATAATTCAAAGCATATCGCAGGAGGAAGGTGATAAGATATAAGTTTAACTCGTATTTCTTACGATATTGTTTCACAGCATAGCGAAATTTTCAGGTTATTGTGCAACTTTATTATTTCACAAATAAGAGTACAAATCAGCAACTTATACTGAGAACTATGCTTGACATTAAAACTAAGGAGCATCTCCCTCATGCATAGCTCTGTCCTTAGCTGAATTAATTTATTACCACTGGGCCGATGCCTCTGTTGGTGGACTGTTAGTCCCCCAGTATTCACTAACCAAGTAGTCAGTACTTCGCTGCTGACCCGAAAACCGACTTTGTTGAAACTTGCAATATCAAAATTTTACAAACTTTTGTTTAAAACTAAGGAGTATCTCCCTCATGCATAGCTTTGTCCTTAGCTGAATTTTGGCTTTTCTATTAAGATCATTTTGGTTATTTGTTCTCTATCAGCTTTTACACGTTTTACGGTTAATGGTCTTCCAGGTGTTTTAGTTTGATATGCACTGATAAGACATAAGTTATGTGCGCATATGCAGAAAATAAATTAACAGTAACTTCGGTATTTTGTTATTAATCATTATTTAACAGATTCTTTTTGTATTTTAGGTCAAGAACGTTTTGGGAATATGACCCGTGTTTATTATCAAGACACTGAAGGTTGTTTTCTTCTATTTGATGTGACAAAAGAACATTCCTTAACAGGAATCGAATGCTGGAAAAGAGATTTTGATAGTAAAGTTACTTTACCTGATGGATCTCCCGTGCCTTGTATACTACTAGCTAATAAAGTAAGATTACCCCGTGCCTTGTATACTACTAGCTAATAAAGTAAGATTACCCCGTGCCTTGTATTCTACTAGCTAATAAAGTAAGATTACTGAAAAAAATAATTACTGTGACCGTACAATTGTTCGCTAAAACCACGAAATCAAGTTCCCAAAGAAATGCATTTTCCACTCGAGTTGTAATGCACAGAACTCGAAACCAAGAAATACTCCTTATGGAAACAGCAAAAATTAGTATCCACGAATAAAAGAACTTCCAAAAAGATTTAAATTATACAGAAATAAACACGCATTTCAATAATATTCTCATACTTTGACTAAATTATTATATTTATATTATGTTTCTTAAGGGCGCTTACAGCTACTTGTAAAACATCTTAAATAGCCATTTACCAGACAAAACCAAAAGCGAAGTCAAAACAGATAAAACCCTTAATTTCCAACTAAAAGCCGGATTGATCAGTAAGTCACTATAAAGATACAGTCCTGGCATTTTAAACCTCAGGTGGTTGACACATAGAAAACAAACTTAATATTTTGACCAAGGTTGGTGGTTATATGTCTTTTCGCTGGCTTTTATAGTTAAAACATAGGATCTTTACGTCATCGTTATCACTACGACAATTTTATGTCAAGAAAACTTCTCTTAAGATGTATGTATTCGTAACCGATGTAATCTTTATTCATAAAAACCAAAATTTCGATGACCGTTTACTGAACGGGAAATGATATTTTAACTAACTAAAGTCTTTCAACGAAAACATCAAACAAATTTCAACTCATTCCCACTCCGTAGTACGTAGTATATCTTTTCGGTCATTTAAAAGGAGTTATTTAATCTTAGTATATATGATTTTCCAGAGAATCATTCCAAAAAGGATTCGAACAATAGATGTTTGTCTTAATACAAGAACCATTGAAATCAATACTCCTTAAATTCAATGGTCGCCACCACGATTGGGTTGTTTCGCGACCATGAGTAGGTTGATCAATCTAATGTTCAGTATTTACAAGTTGTGAGTAAATCATTATTCGACTAACGGTGACATACATCTGCAAACGAATACCGAAAGAGAAATGATTAAAGGTGAATTGCACAATCAAAAATCCAAAATCAGGGCAATCTATATCCAACACGAATTGACAAAACAAATAAACAATAGTGAACAATATGTCGGCAAAAAGTAAATGTATGGAAAACAAATTTCGTTGTTGCAGCTGATGTTTTACAATTACAACTTTGTTAGGAATCATATTTTTTGTTATTTCTCTAGATCTGCAGAATTCTTTTTTTATTATATTCTTTTATTTTTATAGTGTGACCTCAATAAGTGCGATGTGGTAAAAGATTTTCAAATGGACCAACTCTGTAAAGAGAAGGGATTTGCCGGTTGGTTTGAGACATCAGCAAAAGAAAATATAAATGTTGACGAATCTGCAAGATTTCTTGTTTCTAAAGTAAGTAAAAATATGCTAGGGAAACTTTAGATCTATTTAGATACAGAACATTGTGTAACATCCCTGTCGGTACCGATTTGAGAAGTAAAATGCTCAATCCTATTATATGACCCATTTAGTGCAACACGAGAAATGAATTCAGAAGAAATGCAATGATACCACGAAATCTATGAGTGATTCAGGTGTTCCGGAGAAGAGAAATTTGTCTGCGCAGTGAGGACAACGCATGCGCAGAAGACAATTTCAGATTCTCGAAAATCAAAATGGCGTCCAGTTTCGTTCTGATAAAACGGGGCGGGTTAATTTTTCTGTTTCCTTGTGGAAGTTGAAAAGTAGTATAAACATTTACCATAGGTGGTACTGGGAACAGGTTTGTAGAGGATGATGGGATTGGTATTGCAATATCGCTGAACAGTAATGTATAAATTTAAAACCAGAAGATGAGGTATTGTGCAATAATCAATAATATACAAATACTATAAAGACTTTTCAGTTAAAGAAAGGGTGATTGTAGTTTGTGGAGATACTTAGGCAATGGAGAACGAAAGGTGGAAAGAGATAGAATTGCGTTTTTTGCGGAAGAATAAAGAGCTACCGGTGCTTATTTGTGTGTGTTGTAAAAGGTTTATGTTTCGGAGCCAAATACATCATGAGCCACCACACCCGTGTCAATCAAACACGCAATTTTTATCCAAGGCTATTCCATAGCCTAGCGTATCGTTTTTATTTCATAAAAAACATTATCCGATTTATTGGTTGCCCATGACTTGAGGTCATCACTACAGAAGTTTTACCGTCGACATCACGATCTTGTGGACCGCTATGAGATATTTGTTTCCCAGATGACAACAGATCTTTCTCTTTGCCACTAAAGTTTGTTTTTCCTCTACCAGATTTGGCTTTACTACCGGAGTTGACATGTTCAACACGGCGGGTGTCTTATAAGAAGCAGGAGATGCTTACTTTACCGGTGCACCTGATCTCACCCATGGTTTTTATTGGGTCCGTGTTGTTCATTTTTGTATATGTGCGTGTCTTCATTTTCTTTTCTGTGCCGTGCTCATGTTATGTCTTCGTTTCTTCGTTTTTCCGACGTTGCCATTGTCCTTGGATTGTTCTTTTCAGACTGACGGTTCGGTTCTCACTCACTTATGTTTATAAAGTCCCCTCGTGTTTTCTAGTTTAAATATAATTGCAATTTTTTTAGTTTGCTGAATTCTTATACGACATTTCAAAAAAGAACAAACATCAGCACATTCGTACAGTTCTGCAGTGCTGTCGCAACGGTAAAACTAAGTAGTATCTCTTATTTAGAAAAGTGTTTCTTTTATATCCGTTAGATTATTTGTTAAATGTCATCTCAATCATAGGAAGTATTTATTCTTTCTTCATCCAAATGTTTGATTCTATCTACAATGAAGATACATACAATGTTTAAGTGGCCATTTGCAAAACTCAAATTTAATGCGATTTTAGTTATTGTTATGTAAATTTGTTATGTATTTTTTATATCTACTGATAGGATTAAAGATAACTAATAATTATAGTGTACATTTTATGTCATGTTTTTTCTCTGCTAATTTTAATCTAATATGTTAATGTATGATATTGTTTGCAGATGGTACAAAATGTTGAGTGGAAAGCTGGGAAGTCAATGTCATGATGAAACTTCGAGATTATCAAATGCTTCTGCGAATGCTGTATGAACTATGATAAAAAATGTTATTGAACCTTTACTTCATTTGTTTAAATCTTTTGACATATTTTTGTTGAAAGACCTAAATACTTTTTTCAGTATTGTTCATTTTGAGGAAAAATTGACAAATAATTTTAACATGCCTTCATAATAACATGTGTATTGTAGTACTTGTAGACTCTCGTGCAAAATGCTCTACTTCACTGATTTTTGGCGTTACTAGCTGTCCTTAGCTGATTATGGCTTCTATTTATATCACATCTTGATCTTGTAATTTGTTCTATATCAATTGTAAAACATCTTTGAGTTAATCGTCTTCAATATGTTTAGATTTTATATGCACTGATTAGACATAAATTGTCGAAAAGGCCATATGCATAAACCAAATGTACAGTAAGTTTTTATGATCGTTAGGTTATTTGTTTCCTTACTAATTTAGGGTTAATTTAGGAACTTAATTATGTTCTCATTCAGTTCTTTTATAGAGTTTGATTCGTGATGTTAAAAATATCTTCTTGTTATCTGCAATAGGGTCTGTTAGTCTCGTCATGTGACTCACGAGAATTCACGATAAACAGGCAATTCAAAAACTCTTCCCGCCATAACATGACGTCAGAGCATTATGACGTTCAAATTTTTGTTTGAAACGTCATATATCTTTGTTTAAAATGTAACTTCCGGGTACAATGTTTGATCCCCAAAGTTCCAAAATTGTACGAGACTTACAGACCCTATAAAAAGACAAGTTGTCAAAATGGTTTTATATAGAATATATTTATGAAAATCGGTAGTAATTTGTTTTGTTTAGTAATAACAAGAATTATTTTCCTCGAGTCTCCGAAACGCAGTTTTGCTATTTATTTTGTGTGGTGCATAATTAAAGACCAAGTTTGTTATTGTGTGTGTTTCATGTATGATGAAGTTCTAAAGCAGTGAAAATTTTGGAGTACCTACCGTTACAAAGGGAAAAAAACCAGCAAATCTGAAATTGTAAGTAAACATGATTTTGTTGTTAATTATGTTTTATTTAAGCAGTTTGTCACTTACATTCAGAGGGAAACAGATCTGTCCAATTTATTTTCGAAGGGGGTCTGAAACAACGGCAGTAGAATACCGAAGGAACAAAAAGAGTACTGATAGATGATGGAAAACCTTGTTGCCATGGAAAACGAACCAAAAATTGAAAGTACCAGATAATAAGAGGAACACCTGACCAATGATTTAGAAGAGGTCTCATTATGCCCAGAAATCTGACAGTGCAGTTGGATTAGGAGACCAATGTGATTCCCTCTTCGAACACGAGCATCAATTGTTTAATTCTATCTGATTGCCTCCGTTACTATCTTTTTATTCCCTTGTTACTATCTACATAATGACTTCTTAATTTCTTTTAAGGAATGAACAATTATGTTAAACTGAACATCTACATAATATATATTATGCTTATATTAAAATTTATAAAATTCGTATTTTATACAGTGAGAAAAAACATTTTATTGTAGTAGCACTGAATGATATTTATTTATCACAATACATGAAATGTAGAGCATATAAAATACTTCTTTGCAATCTTTTCCACACATCTTTTTTCATTTAGTTAGAAATGATAAAATCAAGATAAGGATATACGGAGCAGAAATGTGTTCTAAAGCTGTTTTGTTGAAAAAGGCCCTGTCGTTTTCCCTTTGTGTGTCTGTCTGTCTGTCAACATTTTTGGTAGAAAATTCTTAGTTTATATGCGAGGGAATGGTTTAAAAAGGAATTCTGAACCTTAGACTTAATGAGTTGTATTGTGTAGGCGGGTTCAGGGTTGTCGGACAACCGCTTCCTTTTTGTTGGTACCTTTTAAGTTATACACTGATTTTTTGGTCAAGTTGAAGTAATGCATTGTATCATGTTAGCAATTTTCGGGTCTGTCGAAATGTCTTTTGGTTCAACAACTATTGATATGGCAAGTAATTTGAAACAGCTAATTTATTAAATGATGGTTTTTGCAATCTCTTTATCAATCGGATTTTTAGTATTCATTATAGACGTTAATTAAATCAATTTTATTTTTAAAGTTGTTTGAATCTCTTAATTTCATTATCTATCAATTATTATGTATCTGTCGTCTCACAATCCAATGGTTCATGAAAAGAAAGACACCGCAAAAAGGGGGGGGGGCTTTATAATGTCATGAAATCCACCAACAGTAACTATTATCATGTGCATACGATAATCTGAAAATGTTAATTAAACTAGCGATGTGAAAACCGCAAAAGCGACAAAATATTACATGCTGATGATAACCCATTAATAAAATGACAGCAGTAGAATGCCGATGAAACAAAGAACACGAACGTACAGACAAAAGACACGGACAAAAGAGAAAATCAGAAATCGGAAACCCGCACAACGAAACGGATACACAGGACAGAAGACATCAACAATACAAAAATCACAAACATTGCATTCTAATTCTTTTTTTGGGCTCTTTCTTACCATACATTCAGATTTTATGGTGAGAATTTCTTTCATATATTTCCTTATATTCTTGAAATTAAAATATAATTGGAAACTGGTGAGCTTTCTAACCAAAAGCAACGACAATAGAATACCGAAGGAACAAAGCACACAAAATTACATAAATCAAAGTCCAGATACAAGGCTAAAGCAAGAACAACAGAAGACAAAAGACACTACATCCTCACAAAACGCACAAACACTACATATACAACACAAAAAACTAAAGTACTAATAGTGTGAACTCTAAAAAGCAGAGTGACATCAGGTGCTCCAGAAGGACAAGCATGTCCTGTGTACAGCACCCGTTATATGGCAGTGAGGCATATGTTTTGAAAGATCTGTTATGTAACTGATGTGATTGGTTATTGTCATTTTCTAACCCTGAGACAAAACCAATTGAGATTCATGGAACGTGTAACTTCTCTAACCCTCAAACAGTACCAATGTGAAATTTTGAAAAGCATTTGTAATCACTTTAGTATTCAAACATGGACAAGGACAAATCGGTCCCACAATCATTACTGACAAAGACAAAACTAAAATTTCACAAGGCAGCACAAAAAACTAAAACAGTGGCAGTGTGAACTCCCCTTAAAACCTAAAGCGACATCAGTTGGTCAGGAAGGGTAAAATTTAGCACTAGATGACAAGTGGTTCTATAAACATTTATACGCCGTTACCTACGGCATAACCCGTCAAAAATCGCTTATGACACAGATTCGGGTTATTGAAAGAAATTGTAAAAAGTTAAATATAAGAAAACAAAGGAGAAACTTCGTTGTGCAAAGGTTATTGATTATTTGTTCTCTTTCGGTTACCTTTAATCTTTCCGTTTACGATGTTCCAAATGCTCTGAGTTGATCTGCACTTAAAGAAACAATTTGTCGAAATAGTAATCTGCTATTAACTAAATTTACGGTATCTTCGGTAGAAAGTAAAGCACCCTTAGTGAGAATTCTTACAAATACTGACAATCAAATCGAGTGCTCCAGAGGTAGGCGGCTTCCCATCCGTATACTGCATTCGGCACACTTTCTTTGAGTCAATCTAGTGTGAAGTCAGAATATATGAATACGAAGTATGATAAAAAGGTGCAGTTAAAGACATAACATAAGATGTACATAAAGAAGACACAGACTCCATAAAAATGAGGAGTAAGGCAGGTTAGCATATTTCTTAATCAGTTGTCAGACGTCGCCAAGCTTCTATGAAAAATGAACTTGTGTAAAATTCCGAAAGAAGTTTTGAAGCAGTTGTCGAACTTCGATGGCTCTTACGCCCAAAGGGCCGATGAAAATAGTTCGAGCCTAGGAGGTGTTCGAGCAAAGGGACCACAATAATGGTTCGAGGCATCCGTGGTGTTCGAGTTATTGCAGTTCAAGCCATCGATGTTCTACGTGTATAATGAATCTTTCTCAAATTTCTATCAGGTTTTCATATTTCCTGAACGGTGTGGAAACATTTGTTCTCCTCTCTAGGGAGGAGAACAAGTTTCGTGAAATTTCCCGCCAAATTTATTCGGAATACAATCCTCGGCGTTTTTCATCCAGTCATTAGAGAAACAGTTTCCAAAACTTAAACACGTTAATTATGAAATTTCTCACATCTTGTTAAATAAATTTTGAAATGTTTAAAAGCTTGGCAAGCCTCGCTTTCAAACATTTGCAAAATTTATTTAACTTGATGTGAGAAATTTCGTCGTTATGGAAACTATATTTTTACCACAAGAAAATATTCAAGTTCTAGCATATGAAATATTTTACGAAAGGATATGGAGTAAATGAACATGAGACCATAACACATATGTCAACTCCATCTGAAGTAGGAGTTTAATCGGGTACGATGGGAAATAACTCTTTAAAATTCAGCAAAACGTTTTAATTGTATGCATGATTTGAACTAGAACTCATAGCGTCTCGACGGTGACTAAAATGTTTTTGGTGGAGAAAGTAATACAGCAGAACCAAATTTATTAAATTGTGGTCAGAGGTACTCTCTTTATTAATAAACTTTTATTTATAGTTTTTGATACAGACTTGAATAAACATGTTTATCTTTGATTTGAGTAGTTAACTATGGGGAAAAGCCGTAGGTTTTCAAAAAACGTTTTTTGAAAACCTACGGCTTTTTGTCATAGTTAACTACTATCTACGGGACTAACGAAAATAAGCAAACATGTAAGTTTCGTTATTCACTACAGTTGAGACGGGTAAAACGGGCTAAATTCTTAATTCACTCACATTTTTTACGTTGCTTGCATGACACGGGTTATACATAACACTGACGTGTATCTCTGGTTCTGCACTTTTGATTCCTATACATTTCTAGTAAGTCTGACAGGTCGTCACCAGTTACTCTCTCTATAACAAATATATTGTTAAAAGGATAATATAAATATACGATTTCCCCTTGAATATCAAGTATTTCGTAAAAACCATACACCTTTGTTTTTATTTTTTTTAGATTGGTCAAATCATATGCAAGCATTTTTTTTAACTGATTTTTTATTATAAAAGTCAAACATTATTACTTACAACAACGGTTATGCACCCTCCTACATGAAATACACTCATAATTTTTTATCTAATAAATATTCGGGTTATAAAAAATGACAACGATTCCCGTATATTTTTCAGAAAAGTCTAATACGAATAATTTTAAAACAATACAAGGAGTAAAAAATATGCCGAGTGATTACTTCCGGTTACTCCCCGTGGGCCCGTCCGGGTCGGGCAAGACAAATTTGCTAATGCACCTT
>MJUU01038698.1:201481-216544 GCA_002080025.1 Modiolus philippinarum | reverse complement strand
GACAAACACGCCATAACTGTAATATTATAAGAGCATACATCTCAAGCGGGGAGACTTTCTACTGACTCCACGCAGCACGAGAGACAAACTCTGCAGTAAATAGGAAAAATGAAAGGATATGGAGTGAATGTACATGTGACAAAAAACGCACACGATACATAGAAAACTCCAGGTTATCAAGGACAGGGCTTTTATTCCTGTCTTCATCTTAAGCCTTTTGACTTCTGTGTGTTAAGGTTATACAAGTTGGTCAACTTTCTGCAGTAAATTTACCGTAACTTCATTATTTTGTTATTTCATATGCATTTTTGTGTTGAAATAGTTTTTTCATCTTGAATGAAACTATATCCTCTAATACTTACCTAAAACTTGAATCTGTCTTTTGTTATCTTAAGTTTTTCATATTCCAATATGATGCCTCTGGAATAAATACAAAATTGTAATAGCAAATTTGTGATCAACACTATTAACCAGTTCATACAGATTCACACATGCTAGATTATCTTGTAACATTTTAAATTTTGATGCCATTAAGCTGAATAATAATCCAAACAATTTTATGCTTCAATTCTTCAATTTGAAGTAATCATGCACGATCTTTTACAACTTACGAAAAAGAGACTGGTAAAAATATTTCACTTTGATTTTTAGGTGAATTTGCGACCGCTTTGCGAATGAACACCGACATTAAAGTAGGCCTATACCACTGTCTACATGAATGGTACAATCCACTTTTCGAAATAGATAAGGAAAATAATTTTACTACTCAGATTTATGTGAAGGTAAGTATTGTCTTTAAAACAAAAACTGCATTGTTCCTGTAAAAACTGAGATGTCAAAGTCAATAAATAATCTATCTACATTTCTTGAATAAACATACAATAATCTTGTGCGAATATAGCAAAACAGGACATACAGGACTTACTTTACAAATTGTAGCAGTTCAGCACCTGATTAGATTCGATTATGCAATTTGTTGTGTGGTACTGTACGAATTTGTGCAGGTATTTTAATGGAAGTTCGTGATTTGGTGATGCAGTTTGTGCACTAAGAAAAATCATAAATCATTACAAACAGATCCAGAAGGAAAACGCATCCATGTAATCTCATACTCTGGCACATTAGAAGGTGTAAACAGCTTTAAATAACATGGAAGCTAAGTACTTATTGTGTGTGGTCAAGATTGCATTTTCAAGATTTTCATGAAAGATAAATTACCTTTGCGAACTTCATGATGGATAAGGCATCATCTTCAAAATAGTATCTGCGGGAAAAATATTTAAATTATATTTCACAATATGAATGGAATGGTCTAAATCTCTGAAAAATAAATGTTAAAGCATAAATATAAGTACAAAATATCACGTCTTTTAAACAGGAAACTCCCGTGTAAACTCTGTCAATATCTCACAATAATACAAAAAATAAAGAAATAGTAAGAAAAAATGAACATAGCATTGTTACTGTAAAAGGTAACAGAATGTCCTATAGAATTAAAATTTACTCTTCATATCGGAACCGAACATGTAAATCTTACGCGAATCCACAAAACAGAACATTCCAGGACTCATGGATCATGAGAGTGTAGTGAAAAAAACTGCAATTTGACAGTGTCTGTATAGACTTTGTTATGCATTTCTTGATATAGTACTGTACGAATTAGTGCAGATATTTATGTTTTAGTGCTGCTGATGAATTAATTTCCGAAATGGCCATACAGCTCATTAAAATTTATTGCAGTTGGAGTCAACATATGTGTTATGATCTCATGTTCATTTACTCCATATCCTTTCGTAATATATTTGAATGAAAATTTGTGATTTGACTATACAGTTTATGCTAGGAAAAATCCTAAACCATTATAACGGAACCCGACAAAAAACATAAGCAACTATGGTCATTCCGTTAGTATTTTGTGCAACAAGCTGTAAAAAGGTAAAATTATTCAACCACGTTTTCTATATTAAATTTCACAGTCATAATTTTTACAAACATTTAAAGCCGCACTTTCTGTAAATACAAAAAAAAAAATAATAAAAAATACCGGAATTGCATAAAAACAGTAAATTTCGTTATGCTGTACACGTGTTTCAAGGAGTAACCTCTCATCAGCAGCATTAAAATCAAATAATATGGAAAGCCATAATCCAAAGGTAGTCCAAAAAGAAGTACTCATTTCCAAACAAATATCGAAATGGGAAGCCGAATCCAGTACCAAGGACATCTACCGAGTGCCATACACGGAATGAAGCCTCAGTATTTTTATGTGGTTAAAATTTTGACAAAAACAGTTAATTTATATAGCACGCAAGGTGAAATTATCATGTCAGACAAGTCTGACTATTGGGCTTGTGAATACCCTTGGGGACCTCTGGTCCACCAGCGGTGGCATCGGTCCAATGGTTCAAAATAACAAAAAATACCGGAATTGCATAAAAACAGTAAATTTCGTTATGCTGTACACGTGTTTCAAGGAGTATCCTCTCATCAGCAGCATTAAAATCAAATAATATGGAAAGCCATAATCCAAAAGTAGTCCAAAAAGAAGTACTCATCGAAATGGGAAGCCAAATCCAGTACCAAGGACATCTACCGAGTGCCGTACACGGAATGAGGCCTCAGTAATTCAGGAAAAGGGAGTTTGCAGAATCATAATGTGAAGTAAAGTAAGCGAGAACCTAACCGTCAATCCAAAACGTGTAATTTAGTAATTCAAAAAATACTTTCTTATGTTTCATATAGAATAAGATACTACCAGCACTACATGAACTGGTGGAAAATTACAGACCGGAGTTGATTTGGTCAGACATCTGTAACGACTATGGATCATCGTCTTATTTTCAGTCACGTGAATTTCTGGCATGGCTTTACAATGAAAGGTAAAATACTTTTACAAAATGGACTTTGTTGAATCGGTCACAAGTCGGTGAATACAGAGAAAATTACTGAAAACTCAGGTATTTTGTGCATGTGCAATGAAATAGAAATAAGTAAAACTCAGAAATGTTGTAAAAGAGTTATATTGTTTAGCTGCATCGAACGATTACACATTGTATATCATATAGTATCACGCTGATCGTTTGCACAACGGGAAAGGTATGCAGGCAGACAAATTATTTCATTCTGTAACAGTGCGTATTTTTTTAAAATAAAGTCAATGATCGTGCGGAAGAGAGATCTTGAGACCACCGTTCAATGAAATCCTTGCTTTGTGAACTTGACTTATGACAGCAAAACATTATGTATCCGAGTTTCTGCTTTTTATACGACCGCAAAAAATTTGAGGTCGTATAATGGTATGGCGCTGTCGTCCGGCGTCGTCGTCTGTAGACACTTTTGTTTTTGGTCAATAACTTAAGTTCCAGTTGGCCAATCCTTATGAAATTTTCACCACATTGTTGCTTCCAGGTCTGGGGTCATTTACATTGCAATGCATTACATTACCATTACTTTGAAAATTTTAACATTAAATTACCATTACCATTTCACTTATTTTGGAAAGTAATGCATTACATTACACATTACTTGAGAGTGCATTACATTACATTACACATTACATGAAGAGTTGTTTTACATATGAAAAAGACAGGAAATTGGGTAAATGTCAATGAGACAACATCCCATATCCAGGTTAAAACGACCCAAGACAAAGCATCTAGGGGTCAACTTACAAACATGTTAGAAAAATGATTATTTTATTTATATTTATGAATTACATACTGCTATACAGAATCATGATATTGTTAGAAATAGAACAAAATTCTTCTTTAAAGGCATTTTTTCCTTTACCATGTAATACAATGCGTTTAAACAAATGAGACAGACTACTAAAGATATATGTGCATCAGTACTCTATTAGTTCTCTTACCATAAGTTTTGTTTTACTTTGTTTAAGATTTAAAGTTTGTTTTTGCTTGAAATTTTTCAAAAATACAAAATAAAAATAGAAATGATGTTAGATTGGTGATAATTAAACACATGTTAAATCAAGGAATAAAATGGTGAGGTGTGATACAAAAAAAACTCTTAGTAAATGAATAGGAATGTAAAGGCAAACACTCTGACACTTGGATGTTCTTCATGTTAAAAGTATAAGACTCAAATTAGTTTAATTAAAATTACTGCCCCAGGTCAAATCTAGGATTTCAATGTATTCTCTGTGAAATAGACTCTTAATTAGTACATGTACAATTGTAGGTTGTCCATATAATCATATTGTACCCTAATTAGGCAATTTGCAATGATGATAAACACAATCATTATAAATATGACACTTGTTAATTTACTGCCACAGGATAAAAAAAATATTAAAATTTGCAACTGATTATGCCAATTTCAATTCATAGTTGACTTTTTATACATTTATTACCATGATTATGTACCGTATATATAAATCCTGAATTTGAAAGTACATTAAGTATTTTGACTATATTGATATGTTTTTATAATTAAAACATAATTTCATTATCACATTAATATTTGTTATTGTCAGCAAAACAGGAAATTACAAAATACTGAAATAAAGTGTAAACAATCAACACAAAAGATCAAGTACTGGAAGTAATGTAAAAGTAGTGGAAAGTAATGTGCATTACTGCCCATTTTATACATTACCATTACTTGTAATGCAGAATATGGCCCATTACACATTACATCACCATTACACAGAAAATTGCTGCATTACATTACCATTACCATTACACATTACGATTACCCCAGGCCTGGTTCCTTCGCACAAAAGGAAGGCTATGGTGGGTTTTGGTAATTTTGGTCCCTTCCGTCTTCAAAAAAGGGGCCGAAAAGTCCAAAATTTGGTGTTTTCACATATTTGGCTGTAGAATATTTATTATTTATTGGATTTTGATGCGGTTTCTTTCAGTGTGTTTCTAATTAAATTTCCTATCAGAAGTATGCAACGGATTTTATGTGGCATGTACCGTTGACAAGATAAATGGGCCCAAAAGGGGCGATTTTCAAAAAAAAAAAATTTTTTTTATTTTAGTCCGATTTTGATGCAGTTTTTTGCAATGGATTCTATTTGAAAATGAAAATAAGCTGCACCATCAGATTTTCGACAACTTGTTTCTTTTCCGAGCTATGAGGGGCTGAATGGGGACAAAATTGCAAATTTGCAGATTACCTAAAATTTTTATTTCGCATCCAATTTTAAGGGATTTTTTCTTTGGATTCCTCTTGATATAAGCTTTCAGTAGTATGTCAACCTATTTGGCATAGCTCTTACCGTTTCTAAGCTACAAGGGGTCAAAGGGGCCAAAATTGCAGTTTTTTGAAATATATGAAACTTTCATTTTTCATCGGATTTCGATGGGATTTTTTTCTTTGGATTGCTCTTGACATAAGCTTTCATAATTATATTAACTGATTTGGGATAGCTCTTACTGTTTCCAAGCTACAAGGGATCAAAGGGGCCAATGAATTATAAGAGTAAAAAGTTTGTGTGCAGCTAAATACTGGGCCAAGCTCTCTATTGTGTCCATTTAAGGTAGCACAACAGTCTTCTGCAGGAATTTGTCAGTCCCTTACTTTGTATGGTGAATAAAAAGATATGGAGTAAATGCACATGAGACAAAGTCTCTACAAATACATGGTAAAAAACAAGCAAAGGAACAACGCTTTTATTGTTGTTCTACATCTTGAAGTCACCATGAAGCCTTCAACAATGAGCTTTGCTCATACCTCATAGTAAGTTCAAGACGGCCCCTAGCACCGTTATTAGCGGAATTCTTTGCTAATTGTCGAGCAATGCTACATCCATGTCTTCCTTGCTCATGGGTGCGGGATTGTCAACAAACATCAATTAAACTGGCAAAGAGCTCTCACAATCACTGTCATCCTTTGCCCGACAAAAGCACTAGTGTCTTAAGCTAGTGGACGATTACAACATATAGACAAACACAGGGCACTCATTAAGTCGAATGTAAAAAAACTTGGCATTATAAAATGTGGGCACATAAAACAGGTGGTCAGGATTACATTTCGAAATTACAAAAATAAATGCCAAGAGTTGAAAGTATGAATAGTATATCCATATGAGAAATTCTCTCACGCACAAGTACACCATAACTGAAAAATATAGAGAGCATACATCACTCGCACGGGGAATCTTTTTACGGACTCCACACTGCAGGAGAGACAAACTCCAGTCGTAAATGGTGAATAAAAGGATATACACATGAGACAAAGTCTCTACAAATACATGGAAAAAAACAAGCAAAGGAACAACGCTTTTATTGTTGTATGCCCATAACTTTGTTATTAGTTAAAATACAATTACAAGTGAGGTGTCAAAGGAAAGGAAAATTATGAAACTGACTATTAATGCTCATTTTAAGAGAATTCCTTTTAAGTATTAATATGTAAATTTCCATATAAGGCAAAAATATGAGTTTTTGAGATAAATGTTTTAAAACTAAAATAACATTTTTACCTTAACAGGTAGCTGAATTCTGTTTTCTTTATCTGAAAGAACCTTAAATGCAACAAAACTGTGTCCCAGATTTTTTATATAAGGTCTGGTTTAAAAATTAAAGTAATTTTAAATTTCCACTCGAAAAAATTTTGCTGTTTCAAAATTTAAAATTAATTTAATTTTGAAAAAGGCCTAGTATCAAAAATCTGAGACATAGATTTTGTAGCATGTTAATGGATCTTTTAGATAAGGTAAACAGAATAAAGCTACCTGTAAAGATGTAAACGTAATTTTCGTTTTAAAAATATTACCTCAAAATCTCAAATTTTTACCAAATATGGAAATTTAGATATTGATACTTAATAGGAATACTCTTGAAATGATCATTAAGAGTAAATTTTATCATTTTCCTTCCGTTTGATACCACATTTGTCATTGTATCCTAACTAATGCTTACAAAGTAAGGGAGTGCCAATTTCCTGTAGAAGACTGTTGTGCTACCTTAATTACTGTATCAAGCTCTTATTGTGTCCTCATTCATTTTGAGACACACTTGTTCAAATTTCAGTGTTCGACATGCTGCGGTCGTATCATGCCACGCTCGGCGTAGCCCTTTATTCGACATTTGTTGGGAATGAAAGTTTGTTGTTTATACGACATATCGTGTCGAGTAATACTACGTTTTGCTATACCCGAAGCAACGCTGTCCCGTTTAGATGGACACAGACAAGTTACATACCAGATTATATGATAACAAATACACATTTAAATTCGAGAATGGCCAGACTAAGTACCGGCAATAACGATATAGCATTGCTACTGCTACTGGCAAGCTTGTACCAAATCTTTTCATTTATATCTTTACCTGAGTTTGGTCGATTGCAATGTCATTTTATACCATCTCATTCGCCGGATAATTAGATTCCTTGTGGAAAAATATGAAGTTTTTCCCCGTGTAACTCTGATACAAGATTCTTTTGTTTTACTTAGTACTGGGATGATCATTTCTTTCAACCGTCTAGGACCTTTCAATAGTAATTGTTTGCTGACTTGCTACCGGACAATACCGTAATTGAAAGGGAAGTTTGGCGCGCCATAAAACCTGTTTAAACTTTCATTTCTTTTGAAATGCAGGACCATTATGGTCGACATTTTTTTCGGTTGTTACCCGATTTGTCTTTTTGTCTCATGGACTTCGGCTCTTGACAACTCTGTTCGGTAATTTTGTTATAAACCCCATTTCTATGATACACTTCCCTCAAACTATTGACAAACCCTTGGCAATTTTAGCATACTAGTAGTTTTGTCATACGCATTCTATTTTTCGTCTTTGCTAGTCCAGTTAAGGATACAGTAGTTGTTAATGATAGATGGTGTGGAAAAGATTGCATCTGTCGTCACGGAGGATATCTTACATGTACTGATAGATATAATCCAGGTAAGTATGTAGCTTAACATATTTCATATTTCTATATTGGAACAAGAAATGGCTTGATTGACCAACTTATCTTCAGTGATTCATATATCAGAATTACAGTCGTAATATCACATATCATGACAATGTATTAGTTAGTACATGACCATCCCAAAAACAGATATAGAATAGACCAGAGTGCATCTCCGATTTCTTAAAGCCCGAGAAGTTAGTCTACATAAATATACAATTTGTATCATATACTTTATGGAACGAATGCACCTATAAATATGTGAAGTGTATACAGTTAAATATCATACAAATGTGAGATATTAGAAGCAGACAATAGAATAAGTCCTTGAGTGTACAGTAAGGATGGTCTTGTGCTGAAAATATACATATTCTATAATGATGGTGTAGTATATTCTAATTGCTCAAAATCATTGTAGAGTTATTTTGTAAATGACCATTCATTGTAAATAACGATATTAAAATCTCCTGACTATTATTTCAGGTGTACTACAGAAACGAAAATTTGAAGGAGGATTGACTATAGACAGAAATACTTGGGGACATCGAAGAAACAATCATTTAAGTGACTTCCAAACTGTTCGTGAAATAATTTCTACTTTTGTGTCTATAATTAGGTAAGTTTTTATTACAATTATGTAACAACAGACTAACATGTACGGTATTTTACTTTGTTGGATTTCATATTATTGTATTACGTGGTAATATATAGATAATATACTGAAGACCAATGAAAACGCAACACCTGATATTGATATTATAAAACATGTCTTCGTCGAATCATTAGAATGCATTTTATAAAAAAAAAGTGTCTGCATAAACTTTTACAGGCATCATTTTTCAGTCCGCTGTGAAAAATTTGTAAGTATCATTCTACATTCAAACTGTCAAAAATCAAATCTCTCAAATCGTCTGAACATTGCTATCACACAAAACATTTAAAGAAAAAGGCCTCCTTCATCAAATTCTGGATTCCAATTTTGCAAACATGTTCTTTAAGGTTGAAATTGGTCAAAAACAGTGCATTTTCATCTTAACATTCATTAATAAAATGAAAATCAGTCCAAAATTGTTTATGTGGGAATAGTCCTATAATATAAGCCTTCTTAGGTTCATAAACGATATGAACCGTTCGTGGTTCGGCAGTCAGAAAAAATGCAAAAGTCCGATGAAAACGTTGAATGTAAACGATATGAACCTACGAAGGCTTATATTATAGGACTAATGTGGGAAAGGCTTGTTAGTGTGAAATAAAGAGAATAAATCATGCGCCAGTGCACTCAATGCCATGTATTGCAGGTGGTGCAGTTTAAAAAAAACAGTCATGCGTAACATTGCTTTTTTCAAAGGCAGTGTATTTACACATAAATTGGCAGATACTAAATATTAATAACAAATGTTGCGTTTTCATTAGCACCCAGTATACACTTCAGGAAATATGATTTGGTTGTCATGCAGGACATCGAATCTGTCAACGTGAGAAACGATCAAGAAATATCTCAACAACCTTCCCCCCCCCAAAAAAAAAGATGGCGAAAGTTAAAAAAAAACATCTGTAAAAGCTCACATAACAGTAAAAAGTTACAGTGAGAAACAAATGACATCATTATACCCCAAATTATAATATTATGAAGCCTGACCTACTTTGCTGGGTTTCAACTCTGATCATTGCCATTTCGTTCATTTGTGTGTCATAAATGCAGATAACAGAGTAGCAATGTGTTTTGTGAATTCATTGTTTTTACTGCTAATATTTAATTTTGAACAATATACTTACATAAACAATTCTAGTTCTCAAAATCTACATTGGTGTTTTCTAATTTGTTTGGAAAATAATTTGTTATGTCTTTTTGTAGTTGTGGCGGAAACATGGCATTAAATGTAGGACCTACAAAAGAAGGTAGAATTACACCGATATTTGAAGAAAGACTGAGACAGTTTGGAAGTTGGCTGGGTGTTAATGGAGAAGCAGTTTATAGTTCTAAACCATGGAGTCACCAGAATGACACTATCACCAGACATATATGGTAAATTCTAGATGAATGCATAACTGTTCTAAAACAACATACCCATCACTTCACCATTTGTGTCAGTACTATCTTTGTGCTATCGACTAGAGTGCTTGGAACAGTGTAAAAAAATAACATATAATGAATACAAGTATTCATAAAAATTCAAAGGTTTGATATAGAACCGATTCAATAAATCTGTCCCCAATGTCAGTTTGTGACGTGTATATCTTTTGTCAGCTTCTGTGTTAAAGAAGACACAATGTCATTAAATGTGGAAGGAAACGGACAAATATTGTGTGCATTCATACACAATGTAGCATTTTGTCATCTTTTTACAAAGGAACTGTCAGTTATTGATATAGAAGCAAACAATGAATCAGTCACAACATCAATGTATTTGATTGGTCAAGAAGGTCAGGTAGGGACACGTTTATTGAATCGGCCCTAAGATACTTCTCTGTTGTCAGGCTTTTGCACATTTTGTTTCTCTAACAAGAACTTTTTGTTTTCCGTCAAACTGTGTATCAAAATATGAATCATAAACTTCCCTTAACCGAAATTTTCGGAATAGCATTACATGGGCTGCGGAAAATGTTTGGCTTATGGGTTGAAGTTTATCATGACAGCAATAAACTACGGAAAATCGAGCTAGACGAAACCATGCAAGCAACGATGAATGCGAAATCTTGTCAGCAATCATGTCAGAGGAAATCATGCACCAATAACCGTGTCAGCAATGAAATAAATGAAATCATATCAGCAATGCATAGATTAATTTGCTTATTATGTCAACAACGCGGAATTTTAGGAAATTATGATACCAATAAGCTATTATGATAGCAAATTATACCACCAATGAGCTTTGAAAATCATACAGTTATAAAATTATGTTAACAATGAAAAAATCATGTCAGCTAACAGATAACGAAGTACTGACACAAATGGGATTAGAAATCATGCCAACTTTTAAATAACTAATTCTATATAATGATATAAGTAATGAATCAATTAATCATGAACAAGAGTTGAAATAAGTATAGAGAAACAGTTTTAGCGCAGCTAGATTCAAAATACCCAATGCTCTCAAATTTTGATTGAATGTTTGCATAATATTATTTTTGTTATATATTTCTTACATAATTATAATAAAGGGCCCTTTAATTGGAATAAAATATTCTTTTTCTTCCTCTTCTTCTTCTTCTTCTATAATACAGTAATAGAAGTATCTGTTATTTTTTTATGGAAGATGTTTGATAATGAATTTAAAAGAAGATAAATATTTAATATTGAAAGAATTGATTAATACATCATCAAATGAATGCGGAGGCATGAAAAGGGTGAAGGAAAACAATCTAAAATCAGACATTAAAGAAAAAGACAATGTAAAGCAACATAGTATAGAGATGAGACAAAAGGACAAGAAAAAAAAGACAAAATTGAACTGAACGAATACAAATTAATGTACTAGCAATGTGAAACAGGGAATATCATTAGGTACTCTGTAATGGTAAGCATCATGCTGCATAATGAATGAAAGGATATGATGTAAATGCACATAAGATAAAGTCTCTACAAACACATGGTAAAAACAAGCAAAGGAACAACGCTTCTAAGGTTGTTCTTTATCTTGAAGTCACCATGAGGGCCTAGCAACGGTTTTTAAGCGGAATTTTTCCCCAAATATCGAACAACGCTACATTCACGTCATGCATGTCATTAGTTCAACATCTTTTGGATTTCTTGTCAATATTTGTTAATTAGGTATAAACTGATATTTGTATCGTACTTATTAAGCACCTTCATAATGCGTACAAAAATATTTCTGTTTCATTTACCTTTTTATTATGAAGTTAATAGGACTCCTATGAGATTCCTTTTATTCTATTCTTGTTTTATAGGTACACTATGAAGAAACAACCAGATGGAACTACTAATGTATATGCTTTCGTGCTTAATTTGCCCGATAACTTAGTGTTACAACTAGGAGCTCCAGTACCCTCAGAAACTACAGTGGTGACAATGTTGGGTTATCCCAACAAGTTTGATTGGGAAAAAACGGACTCTGGGATAAATATCAAAGTTCCAGTAATACCATGGAATGAACTGCCTTGTAAATGGGCCTGGGTGTTCAAAATGACAAACATAGAAAACTGATTCTGATGATATATTTGTTGAGAATGAAATGGCCAAGTATGATCAACCCAATTTGTACTTCTATGTGTAGGCCCCATGTAGTGTTGCAATTTAAACTGAGGGGCCCATGAATGGTGATTTCTTTTGTTTACCGGGTAATTTTTAGATTAGATTTATTTTATTTATTTAGGTATCACCACTTGTTCAACATTGGAAAAACAAATGATAAAATAAATAAACTCAACTTTTCTAAAGATATGTCATTCTATGAAAAATTACGAAGGGTATAAAAAATTTAAAAAAAACTATGTACTCAACATTGTATAAACTATTAGTTTGTATGTTGATATACAAGCATTACTCAAAGGGCTGTACAGTTTCACATAAAAATATAGAATGCAATATAAATATTTTACAAGAGTGTATATATTCTTAAAAAATCAAATGCTATTATATCTAAAAAAAAACAGGTAGCTATGAAAATATCAAAACAAAAATTTCTAGAGATATTCATAAGCAAATTAACAACACGAAAAAACCGAAGTTGCATAAAAACGGTAAATTTCGAACAAAAATGAAATAAACTCATATTCTCAAATAAAGCCTAGTCTTAATTTTTACTCAAGTACAATCTTCCATCTTTACCTCTCTAATCCATTTATTGCCATTTACTGAGTTTTCTAACAACACGCATTTTGTCTAATATGGACCCAGTTGTATGAAAGTGCCATTAGCCTAATGAATCATTAAGTCTTTATTAAGTCTTAACAATCCATTGGGCTAATGACATCTTAATGACACATTAGGCTAATGACACGTTCATACAACCAGGTCCAGGTCTGTAATGTATTTGGCTTCGTTTTTAGTATCATACATGGCATACGTCTACTTAGGGAGTCCCTGCTTAGATACAATTAATGTACACAATTAGAAGTAAACTCAGGATTAAAAACCAGAATTACCATATTTTGTTTGTTTCTATACCGTTGGTCATTTCGGCAACTTATGTCTCTTCATCGCAGATAAAGTTAAAACATTTGGAAGACCATAGATCGAAAGATTGATAAAATAGGATAGAGAACAAATGAAACTGAGCTACACGACATGATGTTGATATGAAATGTTATTGGTGAGTTGACCGAATTGGGTGAGTTTAAACATGCCTTGTATAAATCCTATAATTTTGTAGTTGTGCGTTTTTTTCATTAATGCAAATGTCTATGAAGTGTCAGTTAACTACTTTAAGTCGTTTTTAAGAATACTCATTAAAAAAAAATACTTTGATATGTATTAAATCATTAATTGCTGTCAATGGTATATACCGTGTTTTCAGATTGAAATAAAATAATTATGAAAATGAGTTTGAATTTTGTTTGCATCATCCAACTTTTTTAAACCTGCTCCAAGATAACCACTTCTACCTCCCGTACTATCTTCTTCGATTTTTCACAATATTTGCCATGAAAAGTGTGCATCTTTAATTTTGATGAAACTTGAGCGATAATACTAACCCTGTCCTTGATAAACTAGAGTTTTCTATGTACCGTGTGCGTTTTTGTCACATGTACATTCACCCCATATCCATTCATTTTTTTTCTACAGGCTACTGGGTTGATGAATACCCTCGGGAACTAATAGTCCACCAGCAGTGGTATAGGCCCAGTTGTAATAAAAAAAACAAAATACTGAAGTTACTGTGAATTTAATTTCAGCATATGCGAATTTCGACAACTTTAGTATGTCTCTTCAGTGCAGATCAAGTCAAAACATTGGGAAATCTATAACCCGGAATATGTGTAAAAGTTGACACTCCGAGCCTTATACGTTAAGAGTCACTAATCATACCTAGTTGTAAGTAAGTTATTAAAAAATAGTCAATGACAGGATCTATTGTATCTTGATTTGACAACCGCGTCAATCATATCAATAAGAGGGAGCAATCCTTTTATCCTAAAATCATCTGTAAATGCAAGTCGAGGGTAACCTTTCTGTTGTTGACTAAGCGGTTGCAAACCACAGTTTTAAAGTTTTTTTCAAGAAATGTCTTAAGGTAAATGCTTGCAAAATAAGAAAACCCTGCGTTATTTAATTTCAATTTAACATTAAAGCGCGAGTCCAAGGCCGTAACTACAATTGAGGCAATACATCGGCAAATGAATACCGAAGCAAGAACGACTGAGGAAAGGGGAAATTCTAAAATCATAAATCCAAAATCACAGCAATTCATATCCGACACGAACTGAAACAGTATGACAAAGACAAAACAAATAAAACAGAAATAAACAAGAACGCCAGATAACTAAAGCACTGGCAGTGTGAACCCTACAGAAACTGAGGTATCATTAGGTGCTCCGGAAGGGTAAGCGTGATCTGCTCCACGTATGGCACCCGTCACAGTGCCAGTGTAAAAAGTCCGGTTTTGTTACAGTCGGTGTTATAGTCAGTCCGGTAATAAACTCTGATTCTACCCAAAGATATCGATTCTCTATTGTGAAATAGAAACATTGTAAAGGTCTGTCAAATCGTGGTGATGACCATAAAACCTCTGTAGTGACAATTGCAACAGTGACTGAACATACCCTTGATGTATTGGTTTTTGAGACAGTTGAGGCAAATGCCTCACCAATATAGCCATTTATTTTATTTTTTGTTTATTTTATTTTTTCATTTTTTATTTATTTTTTTTTTACATAATACAAAATCTATACTGTAAGGTCCCCCTTTCCAAAGATTGAGCGCGTTTCTTGTTTGACATATAAATTTCTTCCCGATGAGATGCTGAATTATTTGAGGAAAAACGGGAAACGCGCACAAAGTATATGTTTTCTATGCGTTTTTAGATCATGTTTGCAATGAGCTGGAAAGAAGATTTCCTCCAGACCAGCGGAATTTAATGATTGGACAACATTAAGTCCCACATAAACAGAACAATGTATCGAATTAATAAAAGAGGCGTATAATCCCGCCTTTGTCTCTTTGACACATTCCCCGTTTCCCTTCGTTTTTCTATTTCCTGACTTAGAAACATTAGGGATCGACCATTT
>MJUU01038698.1:168292-200633 GCA_002080025.1 Modiolus philippinarum | reverse complement strand
TATTTTCACCGGTCGCGGGGTTGGTCTTCACCATCTCCACGTGGAGGATTATTTCCACTTTCAACCCCTTCTTTTGGGTGAGAGCATCTGAGATGGTGGTGGAGATCGTGATCCGACTTACTTTGAGATAAGTGGTCACGTCGTGCAGCTTTACGGGCTCGATGACGACCGTGCCAAATACACCATTCAACGCTTGACGCCTATCCGTGATCTTAATCTCCTCTTCGACTGGGGCGCTTCTGATGCTCTCTTCCACCTGCTGGAGCAGATCCTCTCTTTTGAGCCGGGAGTAGTTGGTGAGGCCGCGATTCTTGGCAAGTGCTTTCAGCTGCTTCTTGCTGAAGACTTCCTTACGGGTAAATTTACGGCGGTTTTCTCCTCGATGAGCTTCACCAAGGCCTCCTTACTTTTCCTGCTATATCCCCTCAGGCCCTCATCCTTAGCTATTTGACGGAGGGTCTTCATAGTCTCTTCAACCACCATCTTACCCTCGACGGGAATGGTCTCCTCTTCTTCTTCCGTCTCGCGTGGTTGTCTATTATGCCTCCAGCAGAGACCATCCTTCCCAGGCTTGCTCTTGCAGAACTGTCCCTTCTTCCTCTTGAGTGGGGCACCGCAGGCGGTTTTCTGCTCTCCTGGCTGATTCTGAAATCGTGGCTTGATGGACTGACTACCACAGTTTTGACACTGCTCGGTATGCTCATCCATCTGCACCACGTCGTGGTTATCACTGCACTGCTGCTGCTGCCTTTGGGGAGTGATATCATCTTCCGTAAAAATCTTGATGGTTGGTTCGTTCGCGAAAGTGACTCTCTTAGACGAGGGCGCTGAGGCAGCACTCTTGAGAATCGATCTGGGGATTTCCTCCAAATCTTCCTCGTTCTCCAGGAAGAAATCTTGATAGCGACCCATGTTATGTTTATTAGATGCCGTCATTTTATTTATATCAATCTTAGACGTAGGCACACCTGTCTTTAAGGTGTCCTCTTGGGCGACTTGTCTACCATCGAATATATATGCCATACTTGTATTTACCCTATGATCAATAGGGATGCTCTCCGTTTGCATTTTGCCCTCGAGGTGGGATTTTTATACAGGATTTTGCATTAGTGCAGCAGAATCCCCCTTTTGCTACTACTTTAAGATATCATGATATCATGTCGAAAAATAAAAAAAAAAAAATATTTCAATCTGACTTTGTGAAGCATGACTTCAAGATGAAGAACTATTATAATATGTTGATATTGATATTATTGTTATTTATGATGCGTGCGTATGTACTTACAAATATTACAAAAAAAAATCTAAATCTGATAATGTGTTTATGCCACCTCCCTCGTCTGGGTTACATGCATACATATATATAAATATATATATTAACTTTTTGTTACATTAATTTTGTTGTATTGTTGTGTCTGAATTATGAATGTTATATTTGTAATTGCCCCTTGAGGGACCTTGATTGGAACAAATCTAATATATTGTTGCCAAGTTGTGTGTCAGTGTTTCCGTATAGATGTATACATGTATTCGGATTTTGTCTCTCATGCATTTACGCAATAATTAAGTAGTATGCAAAAAGAAAAAAAAATACAAAAGTTTCAATCAACTGCTTCAACGATGTTAGATTTCAGGAAATTCCCAGAATGAAGGATTTTAAGCCATTTACCCCAGAGCTTCTGGGGCCTTTAGACCCCCTGTCGAAATTTTTTTGGCATCGCTCTGCTCGCCGAATTGGTTTGCCTTAATAATTATTAACCCTAGTTACGGCCTTGCTTTCATTTTACGAGTTTTTGTTGGTATAAATAGAAATAACACCTAGAAAAACCTGCAATGTTGTTCAACAATTTGACTGATCTTTGCAACAACGTGCCATTATCTTAAGTTAACACGCAATCCGAATAAAGTAATACTTACATTCTAAGATCATTCTAAAGGCATCGTGAAAAAACACAATGCACTGGGTAAATAACAATATACTGTACTAGTATATGGTTTTACAATCTGGTATTATTTATTTACTATTGGAAAGAACTGTAATTGTTTCAAAATATAGATGTATAGAATTAACCATCAAATAACAAGATACTGAAGTTACTGTGAATTTAGTTTCTGCATAATTATGCGCATTTCGACAAATTATGTCTCTTCAGTGCAGATCGAATCAAAACATTTAACAAATTACCATCAGGATATAAAAGGGAAAGTCAAAATCAGCAAACATTAAATCTTGCGGTAGATGTAATAATTTATCATATTCCACTAAAAAAGAAGAGGATGCCTTCACAATAATTGAGATCCTAAAAAAATATTTCAAACATAATTGTGTTATTTTCATTACAGGATTTATCAATCATTTTCATCTATTGTTTGTATGCAAAAAAATCTGAAGAATTATTCTTTATATTCATAGCTATATTCACAGATGTCGAAACCTTTGATTTAATATTTTACTTTTTTTACTTTTTGTGTTAAATTATTGTTTTATAAAGTAAACCAAATTTGGCTATAAAAATAATTTGTAAATCTCATCAAAATGGTATTTAACTGTGTTTCGCGCTTTCAATCAGATCGGAACGAATTGTGTAATTTTTGTGAAAGACTTCTCATACATCATTTATGGGAGCTTTGGTTCAGTTTCCTTCAGTGCTTTTAAAGATGATCAAAATATGTTTTACTATAGGGTCTAATGATAACTCTGTTCCGTGAAAAATTAAAACAGATGTACGTTCAGACGGACGACTAAATCCAAGTAATGGCAAAAACTCATGTGGTCTTCGGCAATGCGAACTCATTGAAAAAGATGAAATATTTTCATCATAAGATCAAAATGTTAAACTATGTTCCATGCTAGCGGACATGCTTTATTAAATTTTCTTGAGATTGGCCACTATATTCATAGGCACTTGATTCATTAAAAAAAATCCACCTCTCCCTCTCTTCTTCCACTGGAAGAACAGAGGGAGAGGGGGATTTTTTTAATGAAACAAGTGCCTGTGACTATATCTTCACTTACCTTCTTGAAACAAATCCTCAACTCGCCTCTACTGCTTTTTCAAACTGACAATTATCATATTTCGATTAATTTAATTGAAACTATAATGCAGCTTAAACCGAACCTTACAAATGGACATTTTGTTATGATTCGATAGCCGCGAACGCTGAACATGCATGGTCTCACATTAGCCCACTTATTAACGAATCAAAGCTCCGATGGAGCTGAATCTCGAAGTCCTGAAAATCTACACGCAGCAAAACTTCTTAGTCATCCAAAGAACTGCTGCATACGTCTGAATGTGTTAAGTTATTCCGTAAATACGTGAAAATAATCGGATTGTGTGATTTCGCATGTCGATTTCATTGCTATAAATATATGCAATACACTGTCACAGCTAAATAAATGTTATTTTCATCTTTGAAAAATTACTGCGCGACAGGTTCGTTGATCGGAGACGCAATATAAAAAACGAGTTATTTTATAAACATGCATATTGTTTTCAATGTAATATAAAAACACCGTATTCAACTCAAGAAAATGTGAAGAAATATAACTTAAAAACACAATGTATACGATTTTGAAAGAAACTTGCGCACTAAATTTTATCGGAAGCACGAAGATCATCTTTTAGAGCCGTTAATATGCTTGAAGCCTCACGTGATTTTTTCTTGTCATATTAACATCTCTCCAGCCATTTCATGGCTTCGAGATAAAAAAACATATTTTGATAATCTCTGAAAGAACAGTCAAATTGTGTATGATGTCAAAATATCAGAAAAGTCTAAATTACCGTACATCGTTAGGGCATTGCCATTTTTAAAAGAAGTATCAAGTACAATGTATCTGTATCTGTATTAGGCACAAATCCAAACGAATAAATCCTTCTAAATTTGTTTTGGATACTTTGAAAAAGTAAAAGTATTAAAAATAAATGTCAAGTAGACCATAATGCATTCAGTATTACTTCTTGGGTCTACTCAGTTACTTGGCACCAGTATGAAAAGCTCATATCTCTTCATATGCATATATGGTTCCTTAAAATTGTAGCGATTCTTGGTTAAAACTGTGTGGCCTGCACTAAGTATAAGAAGGTATTTTCTCCCTATGGCACCGTCCCTTGCTACTTTTGCAAGCTATACACTGTCTGACCTCTTGCTTTTTATGTTATCTATTATATGCCACAGGTTTTAGATGGTTGGATATAAATTTTATATGGCACCGTCCATTACTATATCTTTATTTTCTTTAACTTGTTGCTGTTCCTATCATTGCTAGATCTGTGTTACAATCATAGACAGATTGGAACAGGCACGGTGGAAAAATCACTTCTATGCATCGTCTCATGGTGCCTGTTGCATTCTGTTCTGTGTGTGAATGCGTTTTTTTTATCCAAATGCACCGGGTATGCTTATCAATATTACTCAATTTTTTCATAGTATGAAGTGCATCTGCGGTAGACGTGCATATGTGTGCTTTTATTTATTATTATTAATTGTTATGTATTGTCTATACTGTTTTCTGTTATATAGTACTTGTACCAATTAAGAATTGAACGCATTATTTTGAAGTTTCTTTCATTGGGATATGAAAGGGTTGACCGAAGCACATTTTTAATGAAGCGCGTTAACGCTTCATGTTGAAAATGTGCGCCCGGTCAACACTTTCATAGTCCCTATGAAACTTCAAAATAATGCATTCAATTCTTATAATTACATTTTAAAACCAAATCATAAAAAACAAATTTATTAAAAAGATATTATGTCATGTACAATGGGATTCTTTTTTTACTAATTCATCCGCCACGTGGTCATATGATCAAATGTGTTTCATGGGAATTGCAACTTCATGTTGATGTGTCACGTGAGCGATGTTCACCTATCAAATTGACGGGATTCAAATGAATATTCATGAAATGTAATTATTCATAAATGTTTGATTTATCATGCCCTCCTGGGGCCCTTATTTGGTAATAAAATATTCTGATTCTGATTCTTTGCAACTTATGCTCTATACAAGCAAGTTCTAATGTAAATGATATAGTTTAGTCTAAAAGGTATTTTTGCCAATTACACGCATAGCCTAAAAGCTGGTAAGAATTATTATAATGGTTAGTTTGCATTGCCTATAAAGCGTAGCGAGAAGCTGAATATTACTTCATCTAATCTCACCAATCAATGGGTGTCTGACTGAACCCAACGCATTACATAGTAAGAATATTCAAGTGTCTCATTTAGCTTCCTTGAACATATTAAATACAAGGATCAACACTATACGTGATAAAGGCAGTATGATTTGTTTGAAAAATTGAGTACGCACTGGTAGCCGGACTACGTCTATACATTTGCTGGGTTTAGTTCTAAGTAACTGACGGTTGACGGTGTACTTTGCCAAACATTTCTATTCTCAAACTTGAGTATCTCGCAGCATTGCTTTTGACCTCATTTAGCCAGTTCTTCTTTAATTTTCTTCTCCACCGTATTTTGAAAGAAGTTCATACAAGGATTTCATATTTGTGGCATGAGGCTTGCAAATACCAACTATGACTTTTTAAGGTTTGTACTGATATTGTCTTTCAGTAATTCTCCACTTAACAGAAGTTATTTCAGTTCTATTGTTGTTACCAAACAGGGATGATATCTTTAATAGGTTTTGCTTCCATGTCATGCCACTAAACCACTGGTATCCAAACCGCCGGATCTGCTATATTCATAGATAATGTTATTCTTAACCCGGGATCCTTCAATTATGTCTTCGTTCTTTATGCATGTCTTATTTCTTGTTTTATTGTGTGGGCCATTATAAGGATGTAGTTATGGGAAAGTTTAATCGGATGAAAATATTAAAAGGTTATGAACCTTATTTTTTTCAATTGCGGGAAAAGGCTCTCCTAGACTTTTACCTTAGTTTCACATGCAGGACACATTACTGTTTTCTTTCACATGGAAGGAAAATCTACAATCCAATAAAATTATGCTTACTGACCCTAAGGGAGTGCGAGTGTCAGAAAACTTGTAATTGAAATTCTTACCTGTTGTTTTGAAAAGCCTTGCTAATAGAACAACTTAAGCAAAACATTATGAAAATCCATGGAAGAATATTTGAGAAATAAGACGTCAAATGAAAAATATAATTGGAAATTGATAAAATTTTGTACATTGTCTATTTTATGCATTCTAAAGTGACCTATGACCAAGAAAATATGATCCATGTGCAAAAATATTTAACATTGTTTGAATGGATAAAACCCGAGCATATTGAATGCTTCTGAAAATCTGTAGCTTGAACTCCCTCAGTAGACTTTTATGAATAAAAAAATAGGTCAAAATATATTGCATAGTAGTTTCAAACGTATTTTATTTAATTTTATGTTACATATGTGTTTATATCAGTATTTTACGTAATGGTCACAACTGGCTCTCAACGTGCCTGATGTATGTTTTCTTTATACATCTTTTTTTAATCGTTGAAAATTGTTAAATGTTTGAAATCTTTATTTGTATGCCCTATGATTGGAAAAATAAATATTCTTATTCTTATTCTGAAAATCCGCAAAATCAGAATAACATTTACGAAAAACCTCACCTTACTACATCCTGAATAAGAATAAGTGGTTCGTTATTCTCGTTTGTGTCATCAAAACAGGTTATGGTCATTGGTAGTTTCTTTTCGGTTATCTCCCTTATATTCTACTTTCATTTTCCTTTTTTGTTGATAGTTAGAAGACTTTCTAATATGGACAGTGGTCAAAGCACTGTTTTGTCTGTACTGATGGTATACAAATCAAAGCTGAAGTACAAAAATTGAAAATTTACGTACAGAAAAATTCGAAAATATCAATTTGTCATGATCATGTGACATAAACCACAGTTTCATAATGGCAATGCATTTATTTTTTTGCTCTTATTTACTTAGCGTGATCATCAGTGTTAATTCTATAAAATACGAGCCCACGTGGGAGTCTTTAGACTCTCGACCACTCCCCTCTTGGTATGATGAGGCTAAATTTGGAATATTTATTACATGGGGAGTATATTCAGTACCTAGTGTGGATGATGAATGGTTTTGGAAATATTTGGTTGACCGCAGTGACATAAAAATTGTGGAATATATGGCACAAAATTATAGGCCAGATTTTACATATCAAGACTTTGCTTCAATGTTTACAACAGAGTTTTATAATCCAGATGAATGGGCAGAGTTATTCCAAGCATCAGGAGCGAAGTAATTAGTTTTATAAAGGATGTATATTTAGAAGGATAGGAAAGTCTCACACAATCCATGATGAAATTTGAAATCTATAGCAAGGCATTTTATATGCATTCACTTTTGAGCTAACTTCTTTAAAAGTTGTTAATGGATTTTTATAAAATAATGCTTTCCTGAAAGCCGAATGATTTTTAGCTCACCTCATGAAGTGATGGGGGCTTATGTGATACCCCTAGCGTCCATGTTGGCGTCCGGTTAGGTAGAAGGGTTAAGGTCCATTCCTCCTCCCTGAGATGCCCCACATCAACCATATTGGTATGCCTGATGCATTTTTGGATGACAACTGAAATGCATGCTTCGGATGCTGTCTCTGACCTACATTTTACACATGAGTGACTTGGTTAGGTAGAATGGTTAAAGTTCATTCCCGCTACCTGACATGGCCCACATCAGCTATATTGGTATATGAATGATGCATTTTGGGATGACAACAACAATGCATGCTTCAGATGCTGTCTGTGACCTACATTTTATGCATGAGCAACTTGGTTAGGTAGAATGGTTAAATTACATTGCCGCTAACTGACATGTCCCACATCAACTAAATTGGCATGGATGATGCATTTTCGGATGACAACAACAATGCACGCTTCGGATGCTGTCTCTGACTTACATTTTACACATGAGTGACTTGGTAAGGTAGAATGGTTAAAGTCCATTCAAGCTTACTGACATGTCCCAGTCATCAACCATATTGGTATGCATGATGCATTTTGGGATGACAACAACAATTCATGCTTTGGATGCTGTCTGTGACCTACATTTTACACATGAGCAACTTGGTTAGGTAGAATGGTTCAAGTCCATTCCTGCTTACTGTCATGTCCCACATCAACATTGATCAACCATACTGGTATGCATGATGCATTTTGGGATAAGAACAACAATGCATGCTTCGGATGCAGTCTGTAAACTACATTTTATGCATGATTGAATTTGTTAAAAAGAATGATTATAGTCCATTCCTATTTACTGACATGTGCCACATGTGACAATGCTGTGCAACGAGGTGAGCTTAGCAGGCTGTGGTTGCTTCCTATGTTTACATCTGTAGTCTGAGTAAATTTTGTTTCATTATAGCAGAGACATGTAATTAAAGAGATTGGAAACATAACAAAATTCTCGTGAAATCTTGCCGCCATCGAGACTTCGATAAAACTCCCACTTCACAAAAATAAATCACGGATTTCTCGATAATATATGAAAATATCATAAGAAAACTATCTAAACTCCACCAAAAAGTAAAATACTTTGTAGTTTTCATAACTAGGAAGTTGTATTCACGGAAATAAAAGAGGAGTTTCAAAAATAAACAAGGCACACCACGATGTTCGTCGTCAGATTTCCACAGAGAGGCTCCGCTTTATTTGCCAATATCTTTTTTGTTAATGAATATTTTTAAATCAAATTTTCTAAACTATATTCTCTTTTCAGTTTAGAAATATGTCTAGTAAATTAAAAGTAGTTTAAGAAGTTCTGATGTGGCCGTACCATGTTTGTTGTGNTTCCATGCGATAAAGGGTAAGCCATGCGATAAAGGGTATGACGTCATAGTGTGAATACGGAATGAATGTCATGCACTGTATCACATATTCAAAACGTCTGTATTTATTACTAAATATATGATAAAGTATAATAATTCTTCAAACAATATCAAGTTACATACATACATGTACAATTATAAAATACCATTTACTAGTATACAGTAATTATAAACTTGAAAGCACTAGATAAGATATACAATTATTTAAGATTATTATAGATATGTACAGTGTGAGAACCGGTGTCCATGCATCCGGTGTGTCCGCGCACCACCGACTTTTAGATGTTAAAGCCACTTTTGGCAAACACAAAAGGTTGAGTCAAAAAGTTTACAATATTAACTTTTAATATTTGAAGAAAAGAAAAAAATTTACAAATTTTGGTGGGAAAATACATAATTTATGTCAAAAGGCTAAAAACAGCTAATCTGTTTAACCCCTTCTTTTGTTCTGAATTCGAACCCCCTTTTCGAGTATTTTGTAATTCTAATATACAAATTTGTGTCATTTAATCAACGAAATAATAAATTTCCTTGATCACATGGTTCGTTCTGTGAAATCTTTCATTTTAACATTCCTATGTTGGGTTTTCTAGGTCATGCGTGAACACACCGGCCAACACAATGTTTTCGCAAAATTGGGTCAAGTTGTGTTCAGGACCCCATAGCACAGTGTACAGACCAATTTTCTGAAGCTTAATTGATTTTTCAAAAGTTTTATACACGAGCATTTAAAGGGATTATTTACATTTAAGTTGTCCACTGTAAATCCAACGAAGTAGTCTAAGGTGTGCGGACACACCGGCCTGCTCTATGACACTAAAACCATAAAAATTGAAATCAAATTTAAAAGCATTTGAAATGCAAACTTGACAGCCTAGGATTACCCAGAAAAGCCACCAGAGGTAAATTATTTCCAATGGGGCACTTAGAAATAAAAAATTTACATGAAAAAACTTAAAACATGTATTTCATTCCTTTTGATTAAAAGTTATTACAAATAACCTTTAAAGCACTAAGATAAGCCATTTGTATTTTGTACATAAAAATATACATATTCATTTTCTTCTCTTTTTAGCTTGTAATTATAAAAAATCACCCCCCCTTTTAAATGATATTTTTTATAGAAGAAGGAAGATTATAAATATGTACTCCAGTCAGTTATTGCATTATAAGTAAAAGTACTTTTGTTGCATACAATGTATAGTTAAACTAGGAATTTCGATTTCTATGAAAAAGTTCACTAAGATACATGTATTCTGGTGCTAAACCATGAAAAATATTAAAAGAATGATTTATTCTAATTTGACTAACTCTGTCTTTGACAGAAAACATTTTGACACTGTCCAGCTCATCATTCTTTACACTTGATCTAGGTCCAAGATCAAGTATAAACTGCACAACCTTGTTTTGTAAAGTTTGGAGTTTTTCATCATACGAGCCTCTAAACATGCTAAACTGCAACATTGTTCAATACAAATGATTAAAATATGTAATCAAAACATTTTCATTTACTTTTATTGTCACTTCCGGTTTACATTGGTAAAAATGCACCACGATTTTGACCTAAAGGCTTTAAAAGTAACTCACAGAATTCATAAATTTAATATTTTCCCAAAGTTTAAAAAACATCTACTGTGCTCGTAGAACAGTTTTTGGGACCATCAGTATTAAATTTACAATGTATTAATGCTTTAAAGAAGGGGTCCCAAAATTTATACACTCTCAAGCCTGATGATATATTCCCAACTTGTCACAAAATGCTTATCCTTCTCAATGTATGTCCTTAGTTTTATCTTCCATTAATGAGCATTTTGAGATAGGAGGAAGTCAAGTTTACTGATTTGAGTTTATAAATTACAATCTTTAACTTGTGACTAAGCTTTGGTGGCAACTGATAATGACCAAAGATCACATTAAACATGTGTTTAAAGCATGTAATACAAAAAAAAATGATGTTAATTTAATCATGTTAATCAGTAAATTTTCATCTGCAGTCACCGGATATCATGGGTGGGCAAAAGGCTTTTATATTTTATTTTTTTATTCTGTTCCATCTTTATATCAAATAAAATTCTGACAAACATGGAGTGACAAGGATGAGAATCTACTAATTAACTTGATGTGGCCTTAGATATACATTGTACATTGTATGTTACCTTTGAAAATATACTCAAATTTTCAACAGTACAATCTTGACACACGCAAGATTTTAGGGCTATGAAAATGTAAAAGTAGGGGACTAGATCTATCAGGCATGACAGAAATTCTTTGTTGTCTTTTGCTCTTCTTGTTATGCCATGCTGCACCCAAGAAGAGACAGATCACATCTGTGAAAAATTTTCAAAATTTTGGATACAATGTATATGTACTCTTGTAAGACATTTTTCATGCAGATAGTGTATGACATATATTTTTATGCCCCGGATCTTTAGATCGGGGGCATATTGTTTTTGCCCTATCTGTCTGTCTGTATGTCTGTCTGTCCGCAACTTTAACCTGGCTTATAACTTTTAGACCAGATGTGGTAGGAACTTCATATTTGGTATGTGTATTGATCATGTGAAGCTGAACAAAATTATGCAAATTTCACTAAGGTCAGGTCAAAGGTCAAGGTCACAGAGGTCAAAAGGTCAAAATCTAGATTTTGCTATAGCTCGTTAATTACAATTGCTAGACTTGATATTTTATATGTGAATATATATATTAACAAAGCTTAATATAAATCCACCAAAAAAAAAAAAATTTGGATCAGGTCATAGGTCAAGGTCACCGAGTGCAAATTTGAAAACTTTAACAAAAACTTTAACATTGCGTATATCTTTTCAACCAGATGTGATAGGACCTTCATATTTGGCCTGTCTTATGAAACTTAACAGCATTATGCAAATTTCACTGAGATGAGGTCAAAGGTCAAGGTCACAGAGGTCAAAAGGTCAAAATCTAGATTTTGCTACAGCTCGTTAATTACAATTGCTAGAGGCTTGATATTCCATATATGAATAGATCTAATGAAGCTAAGTACAAATCCACCAAAATGAAATTTCAGCCAGGTCAAAGGTCAAGGTCACTGAGTGCAAATTTGAAAACATATTTTTCCAACCAGATGTGATAGGACCTTCATATTTGGCCTGTATATTGTTTACATGACTTAGGTCAGGTCAAAGGCCAAGGTCGCAAGGTCAAGGTCACGGAGGTTAAAAGGTCAAAATCCTGTAGCTCATTAATTACAATTGCTAGAGGCTTCATATTCTTTATGTGAAAAGATCTGATGGAGCTTAGTACAAATCCACCAGGAACATTTGGGTCAGGTTGAAGGTCAAGAAAATTTGAAAACTTTAACATTGGCGACATCTTTACAACCAGGTGTGATATAGGACCTTAATATTTGGCCTGTATAATGATCATATAAAGCCAAACATCATTATGCAAATTTCATTAAAGTCGGGTGAAAGGTCAGGGTCACAGAGGTCAAAAGGTCAAATTCTAGATTTTGCTTTTAGCTTGTTAATTACGATTGCAAGAGGCTTGATATTCTATATGTGAATAGATCTAATGGAGCTTAGTACAAATGTCTATACGTACTTTCTAGTGATGGTAATTTTAGCATTAATTTTGTATTGAAGACATGGACGCTACCAGGGGCATAGTGTTTCACAAACACATCTTGTTTTAATTGTCTAATAGTCATAATTGTCTTGAATCAAATTTCAGTCCAAAAATGTTACTATAAAAATTCAGGGCAGGTGAGCAAATTTTATTTTTATCATTTTTATTAAAGAAAGCTGTGAATTTTAAAGAAAATAACCAATCAAAGTACAGAGTACTGTTATTCGGTTTTCCCTGTTTAGTTGAAAAAAAATGTTTTACTCTTTCGTCAGCTAAATAAACTGAGGTAGCTTAAATAAAATACAAAAAAATTCAAAGAAAATACAAAGAGAGAGGGAGAGAGATTGGTATAATTTTGATGATAAACAGTGCATATACATTACGTTTTGAACTGAATTATTTTGATTTGTCATCACGACTGGCAGTCTTTAAAAATTGCCCACCAAAATCCGTACAATATATCCAAATGACGCTCTTGATAACCGCCTGGTCTGCCTAACTGGCGATTTCTCAACTAAACTATGCTTACGAAACGACAAGAGAAAAAACTTCTATTACTACGCGTGAAACACAATTTTTAACCATTTTCAATATTTCTAATACATCGAAAGTAAGTCAAGAAGATTTGAAATACGAGTGTTTTTTTATACGACCGCAAAAATTTTTGCGGTCATATATTGGTATGGTGCTGTCGTTGTCGTTGTTGTCGTCGTCGTCGTTGTCGTTGTTGTCGTCTATAGACACTTTAGTTTTTGGTCAATAACTTTAGTTCCAGTAAATCAATCCTAATGAAATTTTAACATAATGTTCTTTGGTACAAAAGGAAGGCTTGGCTTAGTTTTGGTAATTGTGGCCCCACCCGTTNTGTGAAAAATTTTCAAAATTTTGGATACAATGTATATGTACTCTTGTAAGACATTTTTCATGCAGATAGTGTATGACATATATTTTTATGCCCCGGATCTTTAGATCGGGGGCATATTGTTTTTGCCCTGTCTGTCTGTCCGCAACTTTAACCTGGCTTATAACTTTTAAACCAGATGACCCATCATGTGATAGGAATGTGTATTGATCATGTGAAGCTGAACAAAATTATGCAAATTTCACTAAGGTCAGGTCAAAGGTCAAGGTCACAGAGGTCTTAAGGTCAAAATCTAGATTTTGCTATAGCTCGTTAATTACAATTGCTAGACTTTTTTATATATTTTATATTTGAATAGATTTAACAAAGCTTAATATAAATCCACCAAAAAAATTTGGATCAGGTCATAGGTCAAGGTCACCGAGTGCAAATTTGAAAACTTTAATAAAAACTTTAACATTGCGTATATCTTTTCAACCAGATGTGATAGGACCTTCATATTTGGCCTGTCATATGAAACTTAACAGCATTATGCAAATTTTACTGAGATGAGGTCAAAGGTCAAGGTCACAGAGGTCAAAAGGTCAAAATCTAGATTTTGCTACAGCTCGTTAATTACAATTGCTAGAGGCTTGATATTCCATATATGAATAGATCTAATGAAGCTAAGTACAAATCCACCAAAAAAATTTCAGCCAGGTCAAAGGTCAAGGTCACTGAGTGCAAATTTGAAAACTTAAACATTGCCTATATTTTTCTAACCAGATGTGATAGGACCTTCATATTTGGCCTGTATATTGGTTATATGACTTAGGTCAGGTCAAAGGCCAAGGTCGTAAGGTCAAGGTCATAGAGGTTAAAAGGTCAAAATCCTGTAGCTCATTAATTACAATTGCTAGAGGCTTCATATTCTTTATGTGAATAGATCTGATGGAGCTTAATACAAATCCACCAGGAACATTTGGGTCAGGTTGAAGGTCAAGGTCACTGAGTGAAAATTTAAAACTTTAAGCACTGGCGACATCTTTTCAACGACCTTTATATTTGGCCTGTATAATGATCATATAAACATGATAAAGCCAACATCATTATGCAAATTTCATTAAAGTCGGGTGAAAGGTCAAGGTCACAGAGGTCAAAAGGTCAAATTCTAGATTTTGCTTTTAGCTTGTTAATTATGATTGCAAGAGGCTTGATATTCTATATGTGAATAGATCTAATGGAGCTTAGTACAAATGTCTATACGTACTTAACCTTAATTTCTAGTGATGGTAATTTTAGCATTAATTTTGTATTGAAGACATGGACGCTACCACATACCTGTCAACCTTTGAAAGCCCCAAGTAGGGAGATCTCCCTACCAAAATTGTCTCAAGTAGGGAGATCTCCCTACCAAAAATTTGCTCAAGTAGGGAGATTTGTCGTAAGAGGCTTTCGCGACATATATTTAGGCCAATTTTAACACAGTTTAGACTAAATGATACTTAAATGTATGAATATACTCAAATAAGGTACTTTGCTCAAGCACATATACTGATATATTCAATACTTATCAGTTTTGTTCCTACCATGCATAGTTTTACTTGGCCATGTTGGCCATTTAAATGTTGATCTGGTATCAGAATTATTGTCTAAGTGGCTTTCTTATTAATTTGAGTGCCTCTTGTCTATTCTTTTGAGTATATAATCATTCTTGTGACACAAATTTATTCAGTTGAAACAATACCATCTGACTGGAAGGTGTTTAATGTCCTTGACTACATGTACCTTTGTAGAGCTCAAATACAGACTGACTGACTGGGAGGTGTTTAACGTCCTTGACTACCTTTGTAGGTCTAACAAAGACTGACTGACTGGGAAATGTTTAACGTCCTTGACTACCTTTGTAGGTCTCGCACGGACGATTCTTGAAAATCAAAAAATTTATATATTGTAAAAGAAATTTCTTTGAATTAGTAAAAAAGAATTTTTAATTTTGCAAATATCAACTAACTTTGCTTTAAAACATTTTTATGCCGTTAAATTTAGGTTCAAATTTGTTTTTGCTGTAAATTAATTAATATAAAAGGATCATAATTCAAATGCTTTAGAATAAAATCATAAAAATTAAAACCCACATTTTAAAGGGAAACAACTCATTTGTCAAAATATGTGTTCCGGTAAAAATAGATATTTTTTCCCTGTCTTCATAGGGAATTTTATTGTGAAAATATAGTGGAAACGAAATTCAATGATAAATAAAAATATTTTCTTAAGCAATTAACTGGAAATTGCAATAATGTTAAGCGGGTAATCTCTGATTGACAGGTAATTAGTGTGGTAATTAGGTCATAATTAAGGTAAACACTGCCGATGAATGTTTGTTTAAGACTGATCTAATCCTTTAATTAGCAGAACAGGTGTAATAAAATTATCATTTCGGGCAATTAGATAAAAGTGACAAAGATTATGAGCATCATCATTCCATTTTTGGCGATTTTTCTGAAATTGGGAGATTCTCAGCTCCCGCTCGGGAGACTGGTAGCTGACGGGAGATATGCGAATTTTTGACAAAATATCGGGAGCTTCCCGACGAAATCGGGAGAGTTGACAGGTATGCTACCAGGGGCATAGTGTTTCACAAACACATCTTGTTTTAATTGTCTTATAGTCATAATTGTCTTGAATCAAATTTCAGTCCAAAAATGTAACTATAAAAATTCAGGGCAGGTGAGCAAATTTTATTTTTATCATTTTTATTAAAGAAAGCTGTGAATTTTAAAGAGAATAACCAAAAATGAACAAATATAGAAATGAAATTTTTTCAAAGGCTTAAAAGATTATTTTTTATTAAGGCCTAAGCAACTGTATAAATAATCAAGTTGCAGTTTTGAAAATAATGCATGTAGAAGTTTATTTTCTGTGGCTAACATTTTGTGTATACCTGTCAGTAGGTCCTTCCATGATAGAACAATTACTGTTAAATTTTTCTATTCTAGATATACTATTTTTGTGACTAAACACTGTGATGGATATACAATGTGGCCATCAAAAACTTCATTTAACTGGAACTCCAATGCTACTGGACCCAACAGAGATTTGGTTGGTATGTACTTTTATATAGTGTAACCAAATGCATAGTTACAGGAATGTTTATTGAATGTAATTGATTTGATTTTGTTCCTTTTTACAGGAAGTTATAGGAATCACCCTGCCTGTCTGTCTGTCTGTCCATCTATGTACCTTGTCAGCGCATGTCCTCCTAAATGGCTGCTTTGATTTTGATGAAATGTTACACAATTGTAGTATACCACCTGAAGATGTGCATGACATGTGAAGTAACATGGTTGCTGCTAAAAATTTTGAATGGGAGATAATGTGTCTTCAAATATTTTATTGAAAGATGACCGTGTCCGCACAGCTTGGATTTTGATAAAATGTTACACAGTCATGACAGTTGTAGTATACCACCTTTGAATATTTCCTTAAAAAAAGGGGGTATCTTGTCAGCACATGTCCTCTTAAAAGGCTGCTATAATTTTGATGGAATGGTAAACAGTTATAATATACCACTCGAGATGTGCATGAAGTAATATTGTTGTTACCAAAAACTTTTAAAGGGAGATAATTTCGTCTTTGAATAGTTTCTGGAAAAAAGGGGAGGTACCTTGTCAGCGCATGTTCTTTTATACAGCTGCTTGGATTTTGATGAAATGTTACATAGTTGTAGTATACCACCTGAAGATGTGCATGAAATTATATAGTTGTTGGCTCAAAATTTGAAAGGGGAGATAATTTGTCTTATAGATTTTCTTGGAAAAAAGGGGGAGTTATCTTGTCAGCATATTTCCTCCTGAACGGCTGCTTGAATTTTGATGAAATGTTACAGTTGTAGTATAGCACCTGAAGATATGCATGAAGTTATATGGATTCTGCTTGAAGGGGAGATAATTCAATTTTGTATATTTTCTGGAAAAAATAGAGTTATATCATTGTGTCCATTGTACATTGCCATACTTGTACTGTGAACACCCTTATACTGTGTCCATATCTGTATTGTGTCCTCACACATTTAGTTTGCAGTTACCATATTGATTCAGGGTTCAATCAGCGGGGATATATCTGAATGCCATTTGGAGACAGCTCTAGTTTTTCACACTAAAAAGTATAAATTTTTGTATTGAATTTCTCCACATTTTTTTCCTTAACAGAAAAAAAATCAATTAGCGAATATTATAATCTACCAGAGACTAGTTAGAAAGAATGCTACTGGAATGTTTCAATTGTATCCAAGAATAATCATATGGACAACATTGTACATGCTTCATGGAATAATTCACAAAGAAATTGAAAAAAATTTATACCAGTATTGTATTTATCAGCAAAGGGTTATCTATAATAGAAATAGAAATACAATGATGAATTTTGTAGTAACATTGGTTGTTCTTGCACAAAGTGCAACACAGTGACCATCTCTCTTTAGATGCATATTGTACTACAATTTTATCTGTTTTATCTCTCATAAACATGGTAAAGTTAACCTTTAAAAAAAAATCTTGTAGAATAATGCAGACCTGTCATCTCACAGTTTTGGCGTGAGAATGACTCTTTCCAATACCAAATCACGCTCTCATGCTCACCTCCATCAATGTCACGCTTTTTAAATTTTCAAGAACAAAAATAGATTTCAAATAAAAAAACGACCTTTTTATAATAAGAAAAAAAGAAATACAGGATAGTTGTATGCACATTTTTTCATACTACTGGTTCATTTTCTACCAAAGACCCTGACGTAAAATAACTTTTACTTTTTTTAATGAAAAAAATGGTTTCAGATTCCTCACTATAACCATATGAAATGCTCTCAGAGTGCACTACTTTGCATCCCTGAACAAAATTCTTGTGGCTATTCTCCAACATACCCTCCGTCTCACTCTTGGAACCCAAACCCTCTGGACAGCTCTGTTGAGCCCTAAAGTGTAATCCTTACCTTAATTGTAATCCGATTACACTTAATCCGATTACACTTAATCTGATTACACTTAATCCTTAAGGTCAAGGACCACCCTTAAATGTAATCCCGGTTACATTTACAGTTGCAGGACCTCCCTTAATTGTAACCCATTACAATTAAGGGAGATAGTGTATATATGCCTGTAGTACCTACCGTAATTGTAATCCCTTTGAATTAGTTTTCAATTTGCAGCGCATATAAGATAAGAAAACGTGTTCCGCCATTACGAGTCATATTTGTTTTAAATAGTCATCATTACCATGGAAACAAAAAAGGGCGGAGAAAAAGTGCTCAGAATTGTTTCAAAATATTATACAAAAGAAATGACAAAAAATGTTCTAAAGCTTTCGATTCCCTAAAACGGAGAAGTAGATGGAATTGTATGAAAATTATAGAAATTCTGACTTTTAAACAATATTTTTAACCAGACTCTAGCTAGCAACCAATTTCTAGTGACCAATTTTCTAGTGACCAATTTTGGGGTTTATCTAAAAACCAAAAATAAAAGGCATACCGAAAAGAACCATAATGCACATTATTTCTAGCGACCATTTTTTTTATTCTAGAAATACCATAATTGCTAGCGTTTCCATGGGGATAAATCAAGTAGCTAAGAATCGCTTGAAAATGTACAGACAGGATATCAAAAATTTGTAGACACTATTCCATGTATTCTGAGGGTAAAAATTTTCCTAATGAAAACTGTTGTAATGGAATCGAAAAATGAGGGACGGAAGGATCTTTTTCAGGGCTTCGTGAATAGTTGTTTTACTAACGGTCTGATTCGGGATTAACCCGTAACAATGCCCATGATAAATGGAATAGGAATCTTCATTTTTCGGGATCAGGATTAGGTCATTTATTTACTGGGAAAATCGGAATTTTGTCATTATTTTCACGTGAATCCGAGATCAGACCCCCTCCTCCCCCTCTAAAAGAAAGGGAAGATAAAGAAAACAGTCAGGATAAACATTTACAGGAAAGGTGACCAGGTTGGGTTGTCTTATGTTAGCTCGAATCACAAAATCACTCATGCTCTGCATGCGACTCCCTCCGACTTACTCCTTCATTCTAAGGACAATCAGACAGCAACAAAATAAATACTTTCGTTTATCTTGTCAGACTGTTTCTCATCGATACTGGGATTTGTACGGAAATACCTGATGCTTCCTTGCCAAATCCTGCAGAGAGTTTCGTGTATGATGCTACTGTTGTTCAATATTGAGGACGATGCGACATCTTTACAAATCTTTTTAAATGCAGTTTTGTCAGAGACATAAATTCCAGAGATTCGAAGCTACAGGAAGTATCGTGTATCATGTCTTCCCCGACGCTATCAATATTGGTGCAAAATTCAAATCGTATAAGACTAGAATTCAAATATCTCACTATTTCCACGTATCGTCAATGAACATAATATGCAAACAGAAACTTGTCAAAACGGATCACAAACCGGATTTCACTGATGAAGTTGTTTTATGTGCTTCCCACTGACTGCAAATTCACAACACGTGTGGACCCAAATATAGGTGTGAGGAAATGAGGAAATATACTACAAATATTAACCTTAATTACACCAATTTCAGTTATTATGAAATGTATCTGATCAGAGAAACTTAAAGTGTTTGATCATTAGACTGTGAAATCGAGATCAAGGGCAAAAGTCTTATACCAGACTGGCATAAACTACCCAAACCAAGTGACATACAAAATATTATTGATCTACCACTAATAAATGTCGAGAAATGGATCAAATCTAAAGAAAATTAACATGGTCACTAAACCTTAATTCATTTAACAGCTCAAGGACAGAAATCACACGCCATACTGACATGTACTACTTAAGACCAACCTTCATACCTAATATTATTGACCTAGCACTTGTATTAATTGAGAAATTGATCAAATTAGAGAAGGTTAACCTGGTTAGACTGTGAAATTGAGGTCAAGGACTAATGTCATATGCCAAACTGTTGTTGAGAAAGTGATCTAATCAGAAAAACTTAACATGGTCAGTAGACTTTGAAAGTGAGGTCAAGGGCAAGAGTAACACATCAGACTGACATGTAATACACATGAAAGAGCTACATACCAAATATCATTGACCTACCACTAATAGTTGTTGACGAATGGATATAATTTTACCTGGTCACTAGACCATGAAATCGAGATCAAGGACAAAAGACATATAACAGACTCACATGAACTACCCAAGACCAACCTACATACCATATATCATTGACCTACCACCTATAGTTATTGAGGAATGGGTGTAACCTGAAAAAACTTAATCTGGTCACTAGACCATGAAATTAAAGTCAAGGTCACATAATTTTGTGTCCATCAGTTAGCACTTAATAAGTACTGCCACTGTATCAAATAAGATGTTCCTACTTAAAAGGTTTTTCAATCTATCCTGTATTTAGTAAAAGTTAACGACGCCACAGCCGCCACCGTCGTCATACTTTACACGCCTATGTCCCAGTTTTGGCGACTTTTTGTCGCGGGCGAGAAAAATACAATATGGCAAATGATGCCTCTCGCTACAATCTCGTGACGTCATGTAGCCGAGGTATGGAAAATGACTTTCCATACGGTATACTAGGAGCTCAAAATCTCTGGATTTTTTCTCTGCATGGTTTTGTATAATCCTTTAACCATTCAAGACGTAGTTTTATAAGCAGTAGTCTACCTGCATTGGCTTTTTATCTCTTTGACTTTGTTGATTTAGATCAGGTAATGGGATAGTGAAAAAGGGTTATAGTTGTTATTGATACATTTACGGTCGGTTTTTTGTGGAGTCCGTGATTTTCATCTTGTTTTATTAGTTTTGCATGTATGTTTTGTGCTTCGTGTGTCTGGAATTATTACTGGGTCCATTTGTGTCTATTAGTATGTCCATCGACTATCCGTTTTGGCTGACAAATCGGTTTCCTGTCGACTTATTTAGATATTGTTGAACGTCTACTTAGCAATGTTTTAGCTATTTCAAATTGTAAACTAATTCCCGTGGGATTACAATTACCTTAGGTACTGTAGGCATATGTACACTATCTCCCTTAATTGTAATCGGTTACAATTAAGGGAGGTCCTGCAACTGTAAATGTAACCGGGATTACATTAAAGGGTGGTCCTTAACCTTAAGTGTAATCGGATTACATTTAAGGTAAGGATTACACTTAAGGGTTCAACACAGCTCTGATAACGGGTTAACAACAGAAACAAAATAGCAAGTCATATTTTTACATACTCAGTATATACTTCTATTTCATATATGAATGACATTGAAAAGCCTTTCTGCATGTTAGTCAGGCACATTCACATTATTTTGAACAAAGAAGGAGCATTTTCCTATATTTTTGTGCTAAAGTTAATGGAAACTTTGTTGTAAACAGTATAGCGAATTGTTACAACATATTACTTGTAAGTAGTGAGAAGACTATTAATTTATTGATCTGTTTACAGGTGAACTTGCAGCAGCTTTACGGAGGAATAGTGACGTCAGAGTAGGACTATACCATTGTCTACATGAATGGTATAACCCACTGTATCTAAAGGACAAGGAAAATAATTTTACAACCCAGAATTATGTCAATGTAAGTTATTTGTCTCAACAGAAGGGACACTATACAATTATGGTCTTTTGTAGAGGTCGATATGAGTTTTAATAGACCTAAAAATTAATATTGACCGACGCCGGAGGCGGAGGTTAATATTAGGATTTTTAGGTCTATTAAAACTCATATCGACCGATACAGAAGACCATAATTGTTTTATTACATAATAATAACATGCATCATCTTACTTGGTAATTGTAGGGGTTTTTCAGGATAACATATCTTGTAAAATTATCATTGGTAGTTGTACATTTGTTCTTACTTTTCAGTGTGCTTTCCGATCTCTTCATACAAAGATTCATGCATTAAGAAGCTATCAGAACATTATTTTAGGTTCATGACATTTTTATTTGATTTATATATATGTACAAAAATAACATGTAATATGTACTGTACATGAAACATGTAAAGAAAATCAATCGATTCTGCACCATGAACAAGTCTCCCTCTGCAAAGTTTTGATTTTTCCATGTAATAAATAAATCATGAGAATTAGAAATTCCATCCTTTTAGTAAAACCAACCTAGCGTTACTCCGTCTGGAATTCCTGTGATAAGACTAGGAGAAATTTGCAGAACTACTAAAACACATACCTCGACTGTGTATCGCATGTTCTTAGTTTCCATCACCTTCCGGGTATTTGTAAATAGCAGTCTACTTGTTGCAAAATGCTTCTAATGTGAATAGAGAACAAAAAACGTGTCCTGCTAGCCCAACGACATTTTCTGCTTTCGATATTTGGTTTCCCCAACATACATATAATACAGCAATTCTGATTGACCGAAAGTCGCGTGACCGCATGTAATTCTGTTTTTCATTGGCCATTTAAGACGGCGAGTCAATATTGTTTTTAAGCAGACCAGAGAAATGAAAGTGAAAGTAAAAGCGAGTCAATTCGATTTTTAATTGAATATTATGTGACAGGTTTTCATCCAATAAAATAAAACTATTATGATCATTATGTAATAAAAGTAATTACAGTAACAGGCCATTGTTCGATAAATCTTAACATAATTAAAGGGATTGTTTGTACTTAATAATTGTAAATATAATTTCTAGATCATTGTAATGTATTAATTTTTGCAATTCTTCAATGAATATATCTGTATTCATGGTATTACTGTAGTAACACCAATTACACATGTACCTGGTACATCAAAGCTCCTGGCTTTTAATTTTTTGTCATCAATAATCAGGGTATCAGATACTGAGGTTGCACTTTTAAGGAACCATGAGAATCAAGTACCATATAATATTGGGATATTTTAGTATGTTCTTAATTTTTGCTATGTTATCTGGGTTGACATTTTAGCATGAAAATTAGCCTCCAAGTAAATTTAACTGTCCATTCAAATGCATAACATAAAACAGTAAAAAGCGAACAAAAAACACAGGGAATGAACCCCTATCTTGTTTTACGCCAAAATTGCAAATAAAAACAGAAACTAAAATAACCAATATACGGTAATCATCAACACCCTTGAGTGGCTTTCAAGTCTTTTTCAGATGCAATTAATGTATACCTATTCAGAAATATTCAATTTCATTCCCAGGACCCTTATGGAATTTTCAGAGTACTCCAGATGACAAACTTTTTATGAAGTCACTATTTTTTGGTTTGGTGAGAATTGAGTTATTGATCTTGTGTAATCTGCTCACATTTTTTTTCATTTAGTACAAGATATTACCTTCACTTCATGAGTTAGTGGAAAATTACAGACCAGAACTGATTTGGTCGGACATATGTGAAGGTTATGGATCATCAGAATATTTTCGGTCAAAAGAATTTCTGACATGGCTTTATAATGAAAGGTTTGTATAAAACGATCTGACAAGATTTTATCAGTAAAAAAAATTTTTGATATAAGAAGTGGTTAATTTTGAATAAGAATATTTTACAATATCTATAGACAGCTTCAATTTAATTTGTATGTCTGAAAGAAAACAAAGAAGGTGCTAACATATCAATAACCAGATATCAAGTTAGGATATTCTTCATGTTCTCCATCAAACTTTGTGGACACCACTTCTTTTACATCTTTGATCCAGTTGGGACCAACAGGGTTGTTGATCACAATTTGTAATTGTGCACAAGTAAAAATTATTTTGTTGGCACTACTACTCTTTTATCTTCACAAAACTTCAAAGATTTGTAGTAGTGCATATTGTGCTGTCACAATGCTTGACCTTGTTTTTAACAGAGTTATGGCCTTTTTGACTTCAAATTTATTAAAATTCAATATGTGGGCACTATTTGTCTTACATTCTCATTCTAATTGCAGTCAAACTTCACTAGATTGTTGAACACCATATGTAATTTTGCATGTGTTTTTCTCTTAGAGTGCTGTGCTTTGCTTATTTTTTACAGAGTTGTATCCCTTAGCTTTATGACTTTAAAATTGACCTAATTTTATTTGTAAAATTCTTTCAAGTAAAAGAAGATTAATAAGAGTCAATGACTTGGTAAGAAAAAATGTATTTCAGACATTCATAGCATGTGTATCTTACAGACAAATATTTTGTATTGTATTTGTAGCCCAGTAAAGGATACTATAGTTGTCAATGACAGATGGTGTGGACAGGGATGTTTGTGTCATCACGGAGGATACCTTACATGTGGGGATAGATTTAACCCAGGTATGTTTCACATCTGACATACGACTTAATGGCATGGATATAACTAGGATCTTACTGTTAAGTCATTATATACATTTTAATTTTATTTACATGATATAACGATAGCAGTGGTCTACCAAATTTCTCTGTTTAAATAAATGTCATATTATCACTGTTAAATATAGAGGATTTCTTGTCACTGTAGGAAGTAACTTAACAATATCTCATCAATGTCTTTATCAAGTAACCAACCAACTGGCACAAGTAAATGAAAAAAAGAAAAAAGAAACCTGCATCTAAAATGAGAGGGGGTCAAAGGGGGTCTCGTCCCGATTTCCTGTCATTAAAATGAGCAAATCCCGAAATCCCGGACATTTTTTGTGAAACGTTCAGATCCAGAAAGACTGTTTTTTTTCTGATTTTTTAAAGAAATCAATTTTTACCAATCCCGATAAATTTTACCATAAAATCCTGATTTCCCTGGTCTAAAAACACCCCTGTCCTTTATCCTGATGTCATTTTCATCCAGAATTCCTGGCCTTAAAAAAGTTCCATACCGATTTCCTGAAGTTAAAAATAGCCAAACCTGGCGTCCCGAAAATGGTCTGCCCCCCCTCTAAAATCTCGGGTTTTAACTACAAAATCTATATATATGTATTAAGAAGCATATATTATCCAACTTCAAGATTATCAATATAAATGTCGCTTGTGTCGATCAAGGCAGTGGATTATACTCGTTGCGGAACGAGTCCTCCAACTCGTTTAATCCTTCTGTATTGTTCAGCACTACTGACATTTTAATTGATATTCATGATGCACATTTGATTATACTATAAATATTAAATTCATAGTAAATTTCATGTGATTGTTAATGAATAAAGATGGCATTTGATCCATTTACATGCAAATAATTACATTTCATGAATATTCATTTGAATTCNGATGAATTTGTAAAAATAGAATCCCAATGTACATGAATATGTACTTTCCTGTAAATAAAGTTGTTTTTTATATTTCGGGTTTAAAATGTAATTATAAGAATTAAATGCATTATTTTGAAGTTTCATAGGGACTATGAAAGGGTTGACCGGGTGCACATTTTCAACATGAAGCGCTACTGCGCTTCATTGAAAATGTGCTTCAGTCTACCCTTTCATATCCCAATGAAACTTCAAAATAATGCATTCAATTCTTAAATGTATTTCAAACTTTAAGGATTACAAAAAAATTGCTGAATTTATTTCAAATTTTAGCAAATTCGATGTTGTTTTCAGGAATAAAAGAAATGTTGAGTGCCAAATGAAGGAAAATTTATTCAGATAATTATAAATATTTTTCTTCAGGTGTGTTGCAGAAAAGAAAGTTTGAAGGAGGATTAACTATAGACAAGTATACATGGGGTTACCGTAGAAACAATCAATTGAGTGACTTCCTTACTATTCATGATATAATTTCACATTTTGCATCTGTTATAAGGTTAGTTGTTTTAGCTTTTTTGATATCACAAAAGCACCTTGATTTTTGCAAAGTGAAAAAAAATGACCTACTGACTTATTAACATATTAATTGGTGTTATTTGTTTGCATTTCTAATAAAAACATTCTTAACTTATGCAAGTTCATTTTTATGCCACCGCCGTTAGGTGACGGGGGCATTAAGTTTTACCCTTGTCCGTCCATACGTATGTTCGAAATTTTCGTCAAAGACTTTTCAGCTTGTGTATGCAGGAATGATTTGATATTTTGTCTGAATCTTTGGAATGATGAGTTGTACCGTGTCTCCCCTTTTCAAGTCTGTCACTCATCTACTTCCTGTTTGATGAAAACTTTGATTTTTCCCATTATATCCATATATTGAAAATTTTCGTCAAGGATTTCTCAGCTTGTGTATGTAGTAATGATTTGATATTTGGTCTGAAGTTTTGGTATGATGAGTTGTACCGTGTCTCCCCTTTTCAAGTCTGTCGCTCAACTACTTCCTGTTTGCCGATATATCTGTATGGCATCCGTGTCCCATGGACACATTTTCTTTTATTTAAAGATATGTCAATTTTTTTATACCCCATGCAAAGTTTAGGGGTATATAGACATCACCATGTCTGCCTGTCCGTCTCTGTCTGCAAACTCTTCTTGTTAGCACAACTCTTTTTAAACTATCGGAGATGTGCATGAGGGAATAAAATTATGGTCCAAAACCAGACAGAGGAGATCATCTGATTTTGACTTCTCCAATGATTAAATTGTAAGAGACTTTTCATTGATTCCATCTGCACATTTGTGCAGAAAATGTTTGTCTTTATCAGCATAGGAATATTAGAGAGTAATGCTATATTAGTATCATGAGAAAGACAAACATTTTCTGAACAAATGATTCAACTTAAAGTTTTGTTGAACAATGTTGTGAGGTGATGTTTTTGAAAGTCATATAAATTATTCAGATTCCTCAAGTTTTATTCTTTTTTCACATGTAAAATAGTTTGCTCTATACATGTATTACATAATTTTCTTTTTTTCAAACATTTCATGGGCTTCATTAGCTCATCAAAGATGGGTAAGCAAAAATTTATTAGATGTAAATCACAAAAATACCCAAGTTTCACATTAAATAGTAAATTTTGTTATGTTGTACTTATGTTTCAAGAAGTTACCTCTCATCAGCAGCATTAAAATCAAATAATAACAACAGATTTTTCTTCCATGAGACAGTAACTTATAATGTCTTCAAGCTATATTAAGGTAGAAGTCCAAATTAGCATTTTTTCCACCTTTTCTGAAATGTAAAATATCTTGAAATAAGGATAACATATCAATATTTTTAGCTGAACTTGATCCTGTATCCATTCTCCATTCAAAGTACAGTGGAACCTCTGAAAACCGGCCTCTGTTGGATTAAATAAATCGCCTGATTTAAAGATGTTCTGGTTTTGGGAAGTTCTGAAATACAGTCTTTTCAATCCAAAGATTGACACTAGTATACATGATATGTATTAAAGGTCAATTTAGGTTGAGAGTTAAATATTTCCGTATGATTTCTTGCTTTCTTTTAAGTTCCAATCAATGCTGGCGGTAATCTCTCATAATACTCTTTTTTTTACATATAGATGTTGAATAAATGTGGTAAATTTCATTGTATACAAAAATATCTTCTGTTTTTCAGAGTTGAATCTTACAAGAAAATATACATTTGGGACCAAACTTAGTATATGGCTGGAATTTTGAATTTGGAGGGGACTGTTTTCAGAGGAAATTATGACTCATTTATTTAGTAAATTTTTTTTTACCAAAACCAATCCTCCGGTTTAAGAGGAATCCGGTTTTTAGTGGATTCAGTTTTAGGGAGTTCACCGTACAAATTTAATATTACAAGTTTTCTTTATATCGCCTTACAAAATCCTTAAGGTCAAAATTAGGGATTCTGTGGCTAGTAGACCAATGTATGTTTTGGGGAATTTGATAAGCTTCAGCTAATGATTTGTTGAAGAAAAATTACTTTTCAGTTTTATGTTTTAATATGATTTTAGTTGTGGTGGCAACATGGCACTAAATGTAGGACCTACAAAAGAAGGAAAAATTGCACCAATCTTTGAAGAAAGACTAAGACAGTTTGGAAGTTGGCTTGGTGTAAATGGAGAAGCAGTATATAGTTCTAAACCATGGAGTCACCAGAATGATACAACTACAAAAGACATTTGGTAAATAGAACACTATTACAGTCGAACAGCAAACCCACGATTTGACCGTTACAGCTATTGTTTGTAAAACCACGAGGTCAGGGGAAGATAATCACAAAAATGTCAATAGGTGGCGCTTTACGAAAGCCCGCAAAATTTTTCCATTCATACGGTTGTCAGATAATCGTAANATTATCAATATGATAATCAAAAAACTTGAACATAAATAATGTGAATGGTGTGTTTAAATTTAGTTATTTCGGATTTCTCACCCGTTCACTACATTTTGATTTTATTATCTTTCCACGTAAATGTGAAAATTTAACTATCTCGAAATGAGAAACATAGTTTCTACAATGAGAACCAAGTTTATTATGAAATTTCTCACATCGATTTTAATAAATTTTGCAAATGTTTAAAAACGAGTCTCACCGAGTTTTTAAACATTTTAAAATTTATTTTACAAGATGTAAGAAATTTTATAATTAATGTGATTAAGTTGTAGAAAATGTTTCTCCTAATGACTTTATGTAAAACACCGGAGTTATATTCCGAATACATTTGGCGGGAAATTTCATGCGAGGTGTTCTCCCACTAGCGACGAGAAATATTTTTATCACACCGGTCAGGCGTTGGTTAAATTTGCTAGAAATTAAAGGAAATATACGTAATAAACTGGAAACAATGCTAGAGACTATATTTACACCACAAAACTAAAGCACAAATCAGTTTGATTGTGCACAAAATGTGACATGAAGTCTTTAAACCGTAAGATAAAAAAAAGGAAATTGCATGACAGTTGAACATGTCTAATCCGACACACAATGTGTCAAATCATTCAGGATGTCAGTATTTCTCAGGTTTTGGTTGCTTTCATTGGGACAAAAAATTGTCAGATTTGACAGAAAACCAGAATCTTAGGTGGAAGATTAGACAGGTTTCACTGTGTTATACCGTCAGATATTGCATGTTTGTGCCAATAATATACCATTTGATACTGGAGTCGAGTGGAGATTAAACTAAATAAAGTTATATAACAAGCTTGATGACCACAATAATTGTTGTATTTATACAAAACAGGTACACCATGAAGAAACAACCAGATGGTACCACTAATGTTTATGTTTTTATGCTTTCCTGGCCTGCAGAGCCTGTTCTTAAGTTAGGAGCTCCAGTACCCACAGAATCTACAGTAGTGACAATGTTGGGTTATCCTGACAAGTTTGCATGGAAAAATGCAGGAACTGGAATATATATTACAATACCACCAATACCATGGAACAAACTGCCTTGTAAATGGGCCTGGGTGTTTAAAATGACAAACATAGAAAACTGAATTATATACTACCCTGGGTATGTAAATATATTCTAATGAGATTATCTCCTTGTATGGGTAGAAAATGAACAGATGCAACTGAATAAGAATGCTCAATACAGGATACTCCATATATATTTGTAGAAAGGGTTACATTTTATATAGATTCTTAATTTAAAGAAATGATCATGTTACACTTTTGACATGAATTATAGAATAATTTAATGGTTTCATATTTTTTTATTTATCCAGAAATATAACGGTTTCATTTCATTGTTGCAGGGCTATTGTTTTCTCAGCCCATTTCATTTCCCATTTTATTTTTAGTTTTAGTTGAGAGATCAATATGAATTTAAATAGAATGTTTCTTATTGTGTAAAATATTAATATTGAATTTAGAGTTGAGTGTGTTAGAAGAAGGGTCAGATGTTTTCTGTTGTAGTTGAAATGTGGTTCAATTTATTTCTTGAAAATAAAATTTCCATATCAGCTATATAGATTTAGATAGGATCTTTTACTACGCTGATTTTGACTTTTCTGTTTAGATCCTGTTGGTAACTTGTTCTATATCAGCTTTTACACATATTTTAGTTTATGGATATCCAAATGTTTTGATTTGCATTGCACTGAAGAGACATGCCAAGAAGACTAAATTCACAGTAACTTCAGTATACACAAGAGAAAAAAATGATTCATTCACTGTATACTGAATAAACAACAAACCAAACAAATCACACTGTTTTTTATACCCCGCCACACGTAGTGGCGTGGTATTATGTGATACCCTCAGTCGTGTGTCTGTCCGTCTGTCCGTCTGTCCGTCCGTCCCCCGAAGGTTTCCGACTGATAACTTTTGAACGGAATAACATACAGTCTTCAAACTTGGTATGTAGCTTGTTCACCACAAAACTCAGGTCGAGTTCGAATATGGGTTCAGAGGTCCAAGAGGTTCTGGAGTTATGCCCCTTGATACTTCGAAATTTTGTGAAACGTGGTGGGGTATCATGTAATCCACCATTACTATTTTTATTTTTTGTTATTATTGAAAATCAATGTCACTCAAATTCATTTGTCTAAATACTATCAGATTTAAACACGAACATAATCCTTTCCCACATACTTCATACATTAATTTACATATTATTTTACAACAACACTGTGCCATGTTATGAATATAGGAATAAAATATAATAATACAGGTTGTTGTGTTTGATCATTTGTTGTTTATTTAAAGGCATTCAGCTTAGTCAGAGTTACAACAAAACCTCAACTTGTTACATTTCTCAGGGACAATAACTCATATGTTGTTTTGTACAGGAGTTGATGGTACTGTTTTCTTATTGTTTTACTTTTGTCACTTTTGTGATCACCATAATTAAGTTAGGTAAAATTTGGAAAAATTTATGAATTTTGATGATACTATAATTGGAGGGAACAAATTCCACTAAGAAATATTGATCGTCATTGATGGGTTATTGTTGGGTATAACATACTATATTTTGTTGAATGTCAATATGCCCAAAAATCTGTTACCAAGTCTGGCTGTCAAGAGTTCCTATCATTATTATACCCCTGCTTGAGCGGGCAGTATATAGTGTTCATGGTGTCTGTTCGTTCGTTAATCCGCCCTTTCGTTCGTTTGTTTGTTATTCTGTCCTCCCTAGGGTACACACTCCTCATAGACCTCTTGGTGAAATTCTGTACAGATTGCCATTGTGCTACATTTATTTAAAATTTTGATTTGATTTTTGTTTGGGGGAGTGGGGGGATATATATTTTGTGAGCTTTGCTTACATTTTTTCTAGTTTATGTTTGTCTCTTGTCTTCATTAGTGTTTTTCTAATGCAGTTCACTTATGAATTGTGGCATGTGATTGTAGTTTTTGGCCATTGTTTGTGTTTACTGTTATCCTTTGCTTGTAATAGTTTTTTTGTAAGAAATATATAAAGTTGGTTGTGTTTTTTATACAAACTTTATATAAATTTAAAAATTGGAAAAAGAATGGATAGAAATTTTGGTGTAAAAAGAATTCAATTGTTTATGAGACATTATACGGTAATGCATATTCATTTTTTTTGTAAATGTATGATATTACATGTATTTTATGCTTTCTTTCTTGGTCATGATAAAATCATAATTACAGGAACTATAGTTAGTGTTATCATATAAATTTGGGGTATGTTTTAAGTGCATGAGTATATAAATTAAGGTCATGTTTCCAAGATCAATTGTTGATGCTTTTCCCATATTGTATACTGTTGCCCCTCTGTTATCATTAACTAAAGGTGATATTATCCTCATTATAAATATAAGTGAATGCAACACAAAAAAGTCTTAATTTTCGATATAGTTATTGAAAAAATAAATTAGTTAATTTAGTGAAAAGAATGATTTTTCATTATTTTAGTTTTTCAGACATGATGTTAGATTTTTGGGGAAATTGAACTGTAAAATTAGTTTGACAGTGCAATGATCATTTATTCGCATTGCAACAATTAAAAAGAATTATAGTTTTCATAACGAGAAGGAATTGTATATCGATGGATACCAACTAGAGTTATGTAATTTCAGAATATAATAAATGAGCCTTTGGCGAGTTTATTATATTTGAAATTACATAACGAGAGTTGATATCCAGCGATATACAATTCTTTCGAGTTGTTAAAACTATTTCTCTTATGATTTTCATAATATTTAGTACCAAACTGCTGTTTTTATTTCAAATAACAACACTGTTGCTAGGTAACGTTAATCACGGCCAACGAGATTTCAAAGTTGTCCAATAGAAACGTCGAAAAAATAATAGCACATCACGCGTGATGTGTTATTATTTGGCGCTCGACCAATGAAATTCC
>MJUU01038698.1:116512-126872 GCA_002080025.1 Modiolus philippinarum | reverse complement strand
CCCCCCCTTCAAGTTAAATGGTCGGTCCCTTATAGTAATTTCGATTTCAGTGAGTTCACTGAAGGTGTTGCATTTACACATTTTTCACAAATGATTGCATTTGTTGGCTAAGTTAGCGACTTCAAGCCATCTTTACTTTGTCATGATATCTGCGTTCGCCGTTTTCCTTGCTTGCCTTTGTTCCCATGTAGTTGGTTATATTTAGAACAAAAATAAAGTGAAACGTGACACTTGAAATAAACGTACCGATTGATTGACTGAAATTTTATATTTTTAATGTATTACGGCTCCGTAGCAACAGTTACTAAGGACTTGAGTTTTCGACTACGACAAAAAGTAATATCTTGCACACAAATGCCAGAAAAAAACACATTTGCATTAATCCTTTTTGAAACAAACACTAGTGAATATATACCATAACTCTGACGAAATTTTTGCAATGAAAATTTCAAACTCTGTTTGTCACGCAGGTACGAGAGTTCGATGTCGCCATATTGGACGAATAGTCACGCGAGAGTTCGATGGTGACGATGTTTGACGAAAGAATTGAACAGCATCAATATGTACGATCTATTTATAGCTATTTAAAAAACCCTTTTTAACACGTTTCTACCATAAAGAGCGAGCTTCGCTCGCTTATAAACGACTTTTCAATTGTGTTAAACAAAGCGTGATTGTAGTTTGTGGAGATACTTAGGCAATGAAGAACGAAAGGTGGAAAGAGATAGAATTGCGTTTTATGCGGAAGAATAAAGAGCTACCGGTGTCTTTTTGTGTGTGCTGTAAATGGTATATGTTTCGAAGCCAAGTACATCATGAGCCACCACACCCTTGTAAATCAAACACGCAATTTTCCAGCGTATCGTTTTTATTTCATAAAAACCATTATCCGATTTATATCATCCACTTATGTTTATAAAGTCCCCTCGTGTTTTCTGGTTATATGCCAGCGAAGCTGGCACTTATGGTAAGAATGTCATCCAAGGATATATATTGGTGCCTTTGATTTTTTTCTGCCTGTCACCTGACCTTTTTTGTACGACCAAACGATCACATGACAAAATCTACTTCATTCATTGGCTAATTTCATTCCTCAACATAACGAGAGTCAGTATGCTAACACATTTTTTGAAAAACTGTCAAAATTTTTACTTTTTGTTACCCAGTCAACCCGAAATATGTTGCTAAAAAATTCTCCGATTATTTAAATCACATGTCTCGAGTTTCAACGCCAAAAAATTCCCTTCTGGTTTCCTTTCCATTTCCATTCACGAGGTTACCTTAACGGCAACCCGCTCAACCGGAAACTAGCTGTGTTGTCATGGTGACATTGACGATGAACCGCGATATTGCCGTTCAGCAGTTTAGAAGTTTTTTTCCATACTGTTGTTGTGAATTAGAAATATGTTAATTACTAGTAATTAAAAAAAATCTTCTAGAGTCTTTTCCTCCATTCAAACGGTTTGGAAATAACTGCAATCTACCTGGAACATAGGGTTTCACAGGCTTTTATTAACTGACTAATCAGTCATTCAGTGCCTCTTCATTAGCTAGCCCGGGGAAATTACGTTTGTTGTTATGGGAAATGCCTCTTTGACCCACGGTTAGCATTTTTTAAAAGTCAACGAAAAGAGAGCAAAATTGCCTTTTTGACACTTATCCGTAACAGACTGCAGCCTCAGTCTTCGGCCGTTCCAAACAAGGCTTCAATGTACGTTCCAAGCTTCTCACAGTGAAATACAATAACTCCAATAAACATACATTGTAACAGAAAATGAAATTACGAATGAGATACTGTGGAAGTACTTTTATTCGTGGACATCAATTTTCGTGGTTTTCATAACTATCACTATTTCGTGGACACTTAAATTCGTGGTTTCGAATTCCATACATTAAAACTCTATGGAAAAATGAATTTCGTTTGGAACTTAATTTCGTTGTTTAAGCAAACCACGAAATCCACGAAAATTGGAACCCCACGAACAATAGTACTTTCACAGTAATGTCTTACCTTGAAAATGAAATAATATCCCCGTTCCCTTTATTTTAACACTGGCCTTTTGTGATGCTGTTGACTGAAAACTTTCAAAATGAAATGGCATTTGCTTTTAAATAACATAATGCTCAAATTATTGTGAAAATTTGCAATCCTCAAATATGAACACAACTTGGCGTCTGCTACATGCTACACAGGAAATGTAATACCTCAGTTCCAGGACCGACAACTACGTATATCAAAGTTGAGATTGCAATGCGCTCTGGTGAAGCAGGATATATTTGTTGGGGATTTGAATCATGAATTATGATATAATAAGGCTGAATATATATTTCGATATTTTCCTCTAAATCGTAGAGTATTCGTAAAACCAGAATCGTTATCTACCTTAACTTACCTCAGTGAAATTAATTCTTTCTATGCAGCAACCATTTCTTAATATTTCAGTCAACAAAACAAGTTTCCATTTTTTTTAAATTCATCTCGGGTCTTTTATTTAAAGGAGCTTGACAAGTAGTAGCATTCTGTAGATTATATGGTTATGATTTTTTTTAAATACACGCCAGGGACCAACCATTTAATTTGATGGAGAGGCTATGGCTTTTTTCCCCAAAAATATTTTGAAGCTGATTTCGTGTGAAAAAATATTCTGGCTGCAAAATATGATGAAACAAATATCCTGAAATTATTCTTGTTTTGAAAAAAAAAATATTTTGTTGATACAAGTAAAAATTCTGTCCAGAAAAAAACCATAACCCCCCTTTTCAAGTTAAATGGTCGGTCCCGAATTTTTAGAATATAGAATATTCTTTACTTCATAATCTACAGAGAACATGTTTAATTGTGCCACTCGCTAAAAATGGTGACAATAGGAAAACAACTGATGACAAAATATTTCTCAAGGAACCGGCCAATCATGCATCTATAGGTAATTATTATTGTATTCTGCATCACATTACCTACTGGGCCTTATTATGGGGTTTGGAGGTATGTTTAAGGAACATACAATGTACATGCATTCAAATCCCTAGGTTGCAGGAACCTATTTAAGTAAATGCTTTCTCACCCAATATTGGCGCTTCATTTATCACTTGGTCCAAGGAAACAGAAGACAATATGACACAGACAACACAAATAAAGAAAAAAAAAAACGCAAAACTGAATCACTCCAAGTAGTGTGAACCCTCCAAAATGGAGGTAGCACCAGGTCCTCCAAAAGCGGTACACGAATTATATGTTAATCTATGGTACTTGTCACCCTACTAAATAGTCATAGTCTTTGTTTGTCAGTACTTCAATAAACACTTAATCTTACTGTAATTGTGTATTAGCGGACCCAGAAGGGGTTTCGTGGGTTGGAATCCCCTTTTTCTGAAAAAAAAAAATTCATGCAGAATTTTTGCAAAAAATGGATAAAACTTGCAAAACCATCGACTGGAACCTCATTGGAATCAAATCTTTTTGAAGGCTGGATCCACAGGTTTGATCTGTCTTATCATGTAACAAGAGTTCGTAAAACGCTTAGCTGGTGCAACACAGAGACCGTATATTAATTAGTTGTGTTTAAAAGTCTCTGTTAAACATAACATAGTTTGAGCGAAAGAGTTGTGATGTAAGACGCGGACATGCTGGAAAATTACTGCTCAAAACAGAAAGTTCACTATTGAAAGGTTGAAATTATCACGTTTGTCGTCAAACGTCTAGAGCAAGAACTTATATAGCTGCGGAACCTATAACAATAACTATAGGTTCTTTTATTTTTTCTGATTTGGTCGTCCGCAACTATCAAAAAATCAGCACAAGGACCATACGAGCTACGGTTTTGCATCTAGGACTTATAATGAGATATACGTCCTTGTCCAGAGTAATCACTATACTAGAGCTGGGTTTAAGTCTGGAATTTCTTCGCTGGCATTCAAGGCCGAGCCTTCCTCATATTAATTATATTTACAAGTTTCAACAAGGTATTTAAAGTTTTTATGTATTATTTCCGTCTAAAAGAGGAAGATAAACAACCGTTATTCAGTTGCATAATTCGTATAAATATAGAATGTACGGCAAGCAATTAGTGACATTTAAATACATCCAGATATAATTATGGAACACATATTCCGTGAATTACAGCAATTCAACTGTATTCTTCCGTGACTATACCGGAACTCGATGTTTGATATTACACAGACACACGTCATATTTGTGTTTATTTATGCAAATTATTGTGTATTTAAATATGTTGACATTTTACTCATAATTATGGTAGCATAAGTAGACTATAAATTCTCATTATTTCGAACACATAACTTATGATTGTAAATTATTGTATTTTTCAGTTTTTACCAATTGTTCACCGGCTAATTAAAATAGTTGATCCACACTGGGTTTTTATTTTGAATTGGGCCAACGAACTAGGTTAAGCCAGGGCCTAATCTATAGTGCATTTAGGGGCCGAATTTCGGTCCCATTCCCAATGGACAAAAAACCTAATTTTTCCCAATTTAAAGATATAAAATTTCCAATTGTGTTTGTGTCCAACAACGTCGTTACAAAGTGTTAGTTTCGCGTTTTGTTTACATGTGAAATAGACTGGCAACCATCAGTTTTCGGTAAACCAGTCACCTGATACCGCGGTAATGAAAGCTCAAGAGGAATGCCGAACGTATGCTCTGGTTCCTACATTTCCGGTTTGTTTTACGCTTGGTTTCGTAATTGGGTATTGGGTACCAGATTGTTTATTCATCGAGAAGTTGACAAAATCGGCACCCAATGGATTCATAACTTTATCAAGGCACAGAATTTAAAGCAATAAAAGCCGTTTTAGTAACTTTTACTAGCAAAGTGAGTGAAACCAAGGATTTGTATAGTATACAAATCCTTGGTGAAACGAACTGTTTGTTTCACTCACTACGTACGTTAAACTAGTCATCAATGTGTGACAGTTTGGATTTTTTTATCAACTGGCACCGTCAGTAAAACCCATCTATGTGAAGAGACAGCTAGTTGACATTTCTAAAAAATATAAAAACTTCTAGAATTGAAAAGTTTGCACTTAAAGTAAGCTTGATAATGTGATTTCTTTATTCATGCATGATCACTTTGAAAAAGCTTTGCAGTAAAAGAGAGAGTCAAAAAAGAAAGCACATTATACAAATCAACTATTGTACTCACTACTTTTTTTCCCAATTTTGAACAAATCGCGTGATTTTTCCCAATTTTAAAGGCACAGGACCCTGGGTACAAAATGTGGGATTAACCCCTGTAAGCTCGCTGAGTCCGGCTCAGTACAGTAAAAACACTAGAACCAGCCTGAGTTCCAGACCTCTTTTGGACTACTGGTAGCACCGTTCCTGCTGCAGGCAACACAGTTACAGGACAACGTTTCTTCCTGTTCCCGGACAGAAGACAACACCGTCACTCGACTACGGTAACACCGTTCCTGTTCCAGGCGACAAAGCTACAACTGGATTAAGCAACGTTCATCATGAGTGTTAATCCCACTGATATGCCCGAGGAAGCCATTTCAACAGTTCCGGACACCAGGGTCCGGACACTTACAGAGAAAGGGCAAGAGCAGTATTCACAAACATGTGACAAACATTGTCAAGATATAGAATATTTATAAACAATGCTTGAAGCCCTGCTGCAAGAAGCAGACGATCCTCCCGCTAACTTAGGGGACCAGTTAAACCTGGGTCAAAAAATTGCACAAGCAAACACCAGGTACCAGAAACAGCTCAGGGCCTATAAGGACTTCCTGAAATCCAGCAGGACCGAAGACAGCAAGCATGAATTGGAAGCCTGTGCAACATTGTCAGGATTCCGGCAAAAGAAGGTAGACAACGCCCTGTGTAATCTACAGGAAATAAGCGAGGCTCTGACGCCTAAGAAAACACCAAAGGCACCTAGTAGCAGTTCATCGTCCCACAACAGTAAATACAAATCACAAGGTGGGACGTCTACACGTACAGACGCGTCCAGTCTGTTAAGACGAAAGAAGGCAAAGGCGGAAGCTCTGAAAGCAAGTCTAGCCTTTGCAGAGAAGCAGACTGCCTTGTCGAAACAGGAAGCCCTGTTAGAAGAGACAATAGCTCATCAAAAGGCTGAAATGGAAGCAACTACAGCTCGTCGAAAGGCTAAAATGGAAGCAACTACAGCTCGTCAAAAGGCTGAAATGGAAGTAACTACAACTCGTCGAAAGGCTGAGATGGAAACAACAACAGCTCTACAAAAGTCAGAGATGGAAGCAGCAACAGCTCTACAAAAGTCACAGATGGAAACAGCAACAGCTCTACAAAAATCAGAGATGGAAATTACAGCAGCTCGGAAGAGAGCCGAGTTAAAGGCCGACCAAACATTGCTTGAGGCAAGAAAAGAAGCTGTCAATGGCAGAAACTGAAGCGAAGATCCTGGATGACAATAGTAGTCAAACAGGAGTTGATAGTGAAGACCAGCGCAGTCAGTTGCCTATAGATGAAGCAGACCCGCTACAACGGGTTCAACAATATGTTGAAGAACACTCCTTCAATGTTTCAAATGAGGAGGTACAAAATATCCCGTCAGTAATATATGGCTCCTCCAGACCACCGGAAGTTACGTCAACCCCGACAGTAGTATATTGGTCCTCCAGACAGCAGGAAGTTGCGTCAACTCCAACAGTAGTATATGGAGCACCAGAAGTAACATCTTCTCCAGCTTATGCTGGACCACCTCGAAGATCTCAGTCTGTTACATTTCAGCTTAACAGAGATGCACCAGCATTTGAACCATCATGTCAGCACTAATCACGTGACATGCCAATACCAAGTTCACAAGCAGTAAACCTGGAGGATGACAGGACTGTAAACCAGACTTCAGATATAACCAGATTCCTTCTCCATAAGGAAATACTGTTATCTGGTCTTACTAATTTCAACGACCGTGCTGAATCCTACTTTGTGTGGAAAAATAGCTTTAAGTCAGTTGTTGATGAAGCCAAAGTGTCTGACTCACAACAGTTAAACCTCCTAGTAAAATGGCTGGGAGTTGAGTCTTCAAAACAGGCTGAAAGTATAAGAAGGTCATGTGAGAACCCCACTGAATGTCTCAGATTGCTGTGGGATCGTTTAGATACCAGGTATGGATCCCCTGAAATGGTGGAAGCGTCAATAATAGACAGATTGGCGAAATTCCAAAAACTGACAAACAAGGACAGTGCACGTCTGTATGAGTTGTCCGATTTATTGTCGGAGATAGAACACATCAAACAGAATCCTAAATTCCAGTCACTGCTGGGATATTCTGATTCTTCATCTGGGATAAAGCCATTTGTCAGTAAGCTCCCTTATGGACTCCAAGAAAAGTGGACAATGAGAGCCGCAAGGTGTAAGTCGTCCAAGGATGTACCATTTCCACCATTCGCCGAATTCTCCAGATTCGTTCGGGAAATGAGCAAAATCAAAAATGATCCGGATTCTGTTATGAACAAGAACAGCAAACAACTCCAAAGTATTCCGGAAGAAAACCACACGTGGCCAAAACCCGGGTAGCATCTCACAAGACTGATGTCGACAAACCAAAGACATTGGGGGCACTCTGCCCCAGTGTACAGAGAATGGAGCACCAGACAGGTGCATCATACACAACACAAGACATTCATTAGACCAATGTAGAGGATTCAAGTCCAAATCAATTGAGGAGCGGAGAGAGATCCTCAAACAAAACAACCTATGTTTTAGGTGTTGCGCCTCTACAACTCACAGGAGCAGAGACTGCAAGGCGAAGATTTCCTGCAGAGACTGTGGAAGCAAGCAACACACCACTGCCTTACACATAGTCAGGAAGGCATCTTCAGTTTGCCCCGCTCAACATCACGGCGGGGAGACCGTGCAACAGAACGGCGGGGAGGCAAGTGATGCCAACAGTACTGACAGAACAGTAAACCCATCTTGCACAGAAATCTGTGGAAATAACACATGCAAATCATGTGCCAAGATCATCCCTGTCAGAATACATCATAGGGACAATCCCAACATAACCACTGAAATGTATGCAGTTCTTGATGACCAAAGTAATAGGTCCCTAGCATCACCAGAGTTCTTTGAATTCTTCAATATTGAAGACATACCAGAAAATTATACCCTGACCACTTGTTCAGGTCGTATTGCCACCAGTGGCAGAAGGGCCAAAGGTTTTATAGTCCAATCTTTACACGGACATGAAGAGTTAGAACTGCCAGTTTTGGTAGAATGTGATTATATTCCAAGCAGCAGAGACGAAATCCCGTCACCAGATTCTGCCACTTTCTACATATGAAAGATATAGCTGGAAGAATCCCGCCAATTAAAGATAGCAGGAAGATAATGCTGCTCATAGGTAGAGATCTTCCCGAAGTCCATCATGTCCTAGATTATAGATATGGACCACCTAGATCACCCTTCGCCCAAAAATTAAGACTGGGTTGGGTAGGCATCGTAGAAATCTGTCTGGACTATCAACATGCAACTCCAGACTTATCTGTGAAGAAAACATTTGTCCTACCATCTGGCCAACCTACGACACTAAGACCATGTGAAAGTAAAAATTTGTGCACGGGAACAAGATCCCGCTTGTTTCAATACTGCAACAAAAACAGTAGACATACAGAATATGATATCTTTGCTAAGACAAAAGATGACGACAAACCAGGAATGTCGTATGCAGATAAAACATTTATGAAACAAATGGACAACCAGTTTGTAAGGGACTCCACAGGTAGTTGGGTATCTCTGTTGCCATTTCGGACACCAAGACAACGACTTCCAAACAACAGGCAACAAGCTGTTAAAAGAGCGGAATTCCCCGAAAACGGTCTGAGGAGGAACGCTCTCAAAAGAGAACATTTATTAGAATTTATGTCAAAGATATTAGACAACAACCATGCGGAAGTTGCTCCGCCATTGCAAGAACAAGAAGAATGTTGGTATTTACCGTTGTTTGGAGTATACCATCCCAAGATACCTCAGCAGATCAGGGGTGTGTTCGATTCCTCCGCAAAGTTTGACGGAGTATCCCTAAACAGTGTTTTGATGTATGGTCCAGACCTATCAAACAGCTTACTGGGAGTCCTGATACGTTCAGGAGAGAGATGGTTGCTGTTACTGCTTATATTCAGCACATGTTTCACTGCTTCGTAGTGAGAGAAGATCACAGATTCTTGTGATAAGATTCCTTTGGTATAAAGATAATGATATTGATAAGGGATTGATAGAGTACCGAATGATGGTTCATGTCTTCGGCAACAGTCCATCCCCAGCAGTGGCAACGTTGGGGCTACGTAAGACAATACAGGCCGCAGAGCCAGAGTACGGCAAAGATGTTACAAATTTTGTGACTAAAGACTTTTATGTTGATGATGGATTAACATCATACCCAACAGCAGAAGAAGCCGTCAAAGTTGTCAAAGACCCACAAGCAGCATTGAAGAAGTACGGAAATCTCCGTTTGCACAAGTTTGCATCCAACAGTGCTGAAGTTATGTCTGCATTTCCAACAAGTGATTTAGCTACAAACTTGAAAGATTTAGACCTTGAAGCCAATAATAAACCACTCCAGCGTAGCCTTGGATTAATATGGGATGTCAACACAGACATGTTCCTATTCCAGCTATCGCTGGACACGAAGCCTATAACAAGACGAGGTGTATTATCCACGATAAACAACATATATGATCCACTTGGATTCTTAGCCCCAGTGATCATTCAAGGGAAGTTGATTCTACGAAAACTGACTTCAACAACAGTTGATTGGGACGAACCAGTCCCGGATGACATTGCATCGGAACGAGAAACTTGGCGAGATCAACGGCAAGGACTAGAAACATTACATGATAGTGAGATTCGTCCTCATGATACTACAGAGATTTCTGTTGCCAAAACACTCACAATGCCTGATAATCCTAACACAGGGACTGAGAGATTCCAGCACTTCTGTCCTTAGCTGATTTTGGCTTTAAATTTAGATCATTTTGGTTATTTGTTCTCTATCAGTTTTTAAACAATTTTGAGTTTATGGTCTTCCAAACGTTTAGATTTTATCTGCACTGATGAGACATAAGTTGTCGAAATGCGCATATGCAGAAAGTAAATTCACAGTGACTTCGGTATTTAGTTATTTCTCCACCTGGATTGCCCTGATACATCGCATTGAATTGCTGAAACGTTCATCCCGTCTACGTCTGAATGGGAGTTCAAAGCTTGAACCTGACAACACTTCACTTCAAGAAGCAGAAGACTTCAATATATCAACAGTGCACCTTGAAGTTTATGAAGAAGATATAGACCGTACAAGTCACAAGATATCTATTGGAAAAGGAAGTTCAATTGTCAATCTCAATCCGCTTTTGGTTGAAAA
>MJUU01038698.1:90905-107444 GCA_002080025.1 Modiolus philippinarum | reverse complement strand
GTACCGTTCACGAGATAAATGGGGCCCAAAAGGGGCAAATTTCAAAAATTTCATTTTTTATTTTTAGTCCGATTTTGATGCAATTTTTTCCAAAGGATTCCTAATGAAAATTTATCCTAGCGCTCTTCTATTAGATTTTTGGTAACTTGTCTTCTTACCCAGCTATGAGGGGCCGAAGGGGGCCAAAATCGTAAATTTACAGAAAACCAAAAAATTTTATTTTTCATCGGATTTCGATGGGATTTTTTTCTTTGGATTCTACTTGATGTAAGCTTTCAGTAGTATTTCAACGGATTCGACGTAGCTCTTGCCGTTCCCGAGCTATGAGGGACCGAAGGGGGCCAAAATCGTAAATTTACAATTTACCTTAATTTTTTATTTTTCATCGCATTTCGATGGGATTTTTTTCTTTTGATTTCTCTTGATATAAGCTTTCAGCATCATGTCAATGGATTGGGCGTAGCTCTTACTGTTTCTGAGCTATAGAGGGTCAAAGAGGAATCATAAGGAGTCATAAGGGCTAATTTTTATTTTCCCTAGTTTGTGTCCAGCTAATTACTTGGTCAATCTCCTTATTGCGTCCATCTAATTATTGTGTCAAGCTGTTTCCTATGTCCATACTCGCTTTAAATTACACTTTTTCAAATTTCAGTGGACGACATGCTGCGGTCGTATCATGCTGTGCTCGGCGTAGCCCTTTATTTCTTCTGTTGACACATTTACACCGTTACAGACAGAAAACTTCGGCTTAGGCTGACAGCTGCATGTCATTTTCAGAATTTCAAAATGTATATTAGATGATTCTTTCTTTTTTTATAGCTCTGAACTGGAATTAATATACTAAATAATATTTGTCCCAGTCCCAAATGGGATACTATAAATATATGGTATTTAACTTCCTTATCGATTTTTGATAATGTCAGTCCCTCGGACAAGTGCCTGTGGTATATTTCAGCGCACTCTGGAGTCAAAATGTGAATAGAGTCCAGGCACGGATCTAGACAATTTGAAAAGGGGGTTCCAATAAGAATACTAAGGAATTTTTTAGGATATTTTTCTTACTATATATAAATCACCAGGATATTCATTAAAAAATACATGATTGTCCACAAAAAGGGGGGTTCCAACCCCCGGAACCTCCCTTGGAACCGCCAATGATAGAGTGCTCTTTAAAATTCATCTGCTTATTAAGTCAACAGCTGAGAATCTTACTTGGCTCCTGCAGCTTTGAAAAGGTCTGCCCATTCTGTTGGATTGAAGAACTCTGCTGTGAAGTCTTTTGCAAAATCAGCATATGTAAAATCTGGTCTGTAGTTGCGTTGCATAAACTGAACAAACTCCGGGTGTTTCGAGTGCCACAATGGCCAAAACCATTCTGAACCAAAACTTGGAACAGAAAATACACCCCAATGAATAAATATTCCGAATTTTGCTTCATCATACCACGAAGGCAAAGGTCGCGAATCCAGCGATTCCCAGTCCGGTGTGTACTTTGCATTTGCACCATCTACCAACATTGTAGGAAAACAAATTGCAAGCAACACGATTATAAACATGTTCGCCATTTTGAAATGTTATGCAAAAATCACATGATTGTCATTGTAATCAATCGTCTTTATATACCTGAGTGATTTTTTGTTGATAGAAGAGATGTTAATTGATTTTAAAATATATACACAGGTAAAAATTGTGACTATTTATATCTGTCAGTCATCCGGAAAAAAGAAAATAGCTAAAGTATGAAAGCCCGTTGAGACCTAATTACAAAAAGGTTTTAATAGGATATTAAAGACCTATGATGAGCATTTCTTTTGTTATTCAAGACACTTTTATTCTTATAAATGCCTTGGACCATTCCATCTTTCTTTTGTCTTTCCTTCGATTCTCTCGATTTCGAAGCACTTTAACTGATAATTTACCTGAAATTATTTACTTACCCCGAATTATTTACCTCATTAATTTTTATGCATATTCATTCATTTGACGTATGCTTAACTTTGACCTTCTGTTATGTTTCACCTAAATATTAGATGAAGTTTAAGTTTCACGTGTGAAAAATTTCCCGGTCCAAGGAATGAACCTACACTACATTTCTGTAATATCAAGGTGATCAAACGGCTTTCATAATTCGCCGCGGCTACCGTTGCAAGTTACCGGACATCTGTAAGAAAATATATTTAAAGTGACAACAGATCGATAACTCGGCTAAAGCTCCTCGCACTATATTTCATAGAGCATGGCTTATCATTCTCTAACCCTTACTAAGAACATGATATTCCCCTCCTTCACGATTAAGTACGAGTTTACGAGTACTTGATCGTGAAGGAGGGGGTTATCATATTCTTATAAATTAAGAATCATGACAAAGTGACGAGACTTTCAAATGTATTTATTCTTTAATAAGTACTTGATTAGTAGAAACAACATTTTGTCATGCCTGTTTAACTAAGCATAAATAAATTAGATCTATTGACATAATGTGACCACTTGTACTGGTTATATAAGATCATATAAAGTTTATATAGGTATGTGCATGCATGCATGGATTTTGAAAACAGCTGAATATAATGTAAAATAGACAGAATAAGTATTTTTGTGAGGATGGACTTCTTGATTTACAATATTTGGATGGTGGTGATATGCAGTTGTGATTCTGAGCTACATTGTTAACATATTTTTGATTTCTAGAAATTCTGAAGCGGGGATACTATCATGCATTTTTATTTTCAAACATTATGAAAAAGAAATTCTTGACAAAGCTTTCTTATATGAAAATATGTGTGAAAAGAGAATAGCAAAAGTATGGCGTGTTTATTTATTTGAAGGCTATACACCTGGAGTATTGTGTTAAGTTTTGCCTCTAGACATTGGCCAGGTGTTGTAATTAGTGCCATTGTGTAAAGCATGAAGTTATACAATGGATAATCCGTTAGTAAGAACATGAAAACAGGGGATTCTTCATGAATAAGAGGCATGGATTTCTCGTGTTCATTGGCCGAGAGAACTTTGTCATATTCTTATTATCTGTTGTCCCTCCGCTCACCGTTTTTGGACTCAAAATAAAGTTTGGTTTTTAAAAATGTATATATAAGAATCATTAATAAAAATTTAATTAAGTTCTATGTTAAACTGTATTCCCTGTTGGCGACCATCTCTTATTTCTGAAAATTTGGTAGGTGACCATTAAGTAACCATGCATAGTTAACTTGATGTATGAAACAGTTTCAAGAATTTTCAATTAAGAACATTTTCCCATATAGGGTCCAATTTAAACTAAGATCTGCATTGGCGGCCATCTTGGATTTATGATCGGTTCTTTAATCATGCATTTGATAAAGGACCATTATGTGATCATGCCTTAATGATATCAACTTGATGTATGATACGGTTTTCAAGAATTGACAATTTACAACATTTTCCCATAGGGTCATATGTTAAACTATGGTGCCTGCTTGCAGCCATTTTGGATTTGGGAAAGGTGCAAATATACGGAATCATGTTACCAAGAATGTAAATCAACTTGATATATAACCGTTTTCAAGATTTTTCAATTCAAAACATTTTCCCATGGGGGTCCAATTTTAAACTAAGATCTGCATGAGTAGCCATCTTGAATTTATGATCGGCACTAAAAGCAGACATTTGTTTGATAACCATCATGTCACCATGCCTTGTTACTATCAACTAGATGTACGAAACGGTTTCCAAGAATTAACTACATTTTTCCATAGGGTCCTATGTTAAACTATGTTCCCCGGCGACGACCATCTTGGATGAGATGTGAACCTGTCAGATATGTGTAAATTTTACTTTTTGATAAGGTGAACACTTTTGCTATTCAAACTTGACCTCTATCTCAAAGCGTTTTTTGAAAAATTAGACAAAATGTAAATAAATTTTAAAAAATAGGACCAATAAAGGGCAAAAACTCCTATATGGGTACTAAGATTTTCATCAAAATTTTCAGGCGAGTAAATCTTGACATGCTGAACATTTTTGAATTAAAAGTTAACCTATATCTCTTAAAATTTTTCTTATAAAAATAATGATGTTAAAATATTAAAATTTTACAGAAAAAGGGCAATAACTAGAAGTTTATTTTTTTTTATATTTTTAAGAATTGCAGGGCAGGTAGATCTTACCATGATGATCTTTTTTTCTCCTGTATGTTAGATATCTGTAACGGTTTTTGGAGTTATTTGCAAAAAAACTGTAATTTACCTGTATGTTCTATTTTTAGTACCAGCTGCCATGTTGTTTGATTTACGGACTAATCGAACACAATTTCGAAAGTGCATACCCTGGTGATGATTGTGGCAAAGTTTGCTTACAATTGGCCCAATAGTTTCAGAGGAGAATATTTTTGAAATTGTTGACAGACGGACGGATGACGGACGCAAAGTGATGGCAAAAGCTCTCATGGCCTTTTAGGCCAAGTGAGCTAAAAAGTATGGCTGCTAGGTTGAATTCCCCAAAAATACTGGTCTTTGAGGATTTCAGGAAATTTACCAGAACAGGAGCAGAATATTTTTGCAGTGATTTAATGTAAGGAATTAAAAAAGTATGGTTACTAGGTAGAATTGCAAAATAACAAGTCGTCGAGAGTTTCAGGAAATTCACCAAAATTAGAAGCAAAGTTGTATGCAATCTGACTTTTGAAAATGATCACCGTTACTGTAAGGGATGGAAAAAGACATGGTTGCTAGGTAGAATTCCAAAAATAATAGGTCTTTAAGATTCTCAGGAAATTTATGGAAATAAGAATCAGGGTTTTTTGCAATCCGACTATTGAAAATGATCATCATTACTGTCGAGTCACCTCCTAAGCTGTCTATAAATAGAATTAGGTCAAAATTGAAGGATCTTGGTAAAAACTATGTGTTTGTATACCTGTTGACAGGGCTTCTAACAACGTTGCTACCGTCTGAAACAAATACTATATCGATGTCCAACAAAACGAACTGGACAAGTCAATCACTTTCAAACGTTCCAATTGGGACGAAAAAACGTTAAACAACGGCAGTAGACTACCGAAGGAACAAAGGACTAGTATTTACAAAAATCGAAGTCCAAGGACATGGCAAAATTGAGAACATCGAAAACAGTGACGCAAGACAGCTACAAAGCACAGAAATGAAAAGCACAACATTCACAACCAAGGCACTCAAAGTGTGAACTCCCATGAAACTGAGAGTGACATCAGGTGCTCCTTAAGGGTAAGCATGTCCTGTCCAAACAACATTACTAGTATAAGGATAAAGAAATGCTTAAAGTTTCACCTAAAGATAACATCTTACCTACCATGCACTGGGTTCCTAAGCTTCACAAAAATCCCCTCAAACATAGTTTTATTTCGACATCTAGTAAGTGTTCTACTACTAATTTATCCATCTATTTAACTAGTTCACTTACTTGTTTAAAGGAGTTGGTTATTAAATACTGTGAAACAAACCTATCAAAACTCTGGTGTAAATTACTTTTGGAGTGTAAAAACTTCTATTGAAGTTTTAGATAAACTACAATCTATTCAAAGACCAGTCTCATCTATCGTCAGTTATGATTTTTCTACACTTTATACTACCCTTCCACATAATATGATTAAATCCAACTTGGACAACTTATTAAATGGTCTTTAATTTTTTTCTGGTTTGTAGTTCATTTGCTCTAACAAAAAGCGAGGATTCGTCTCTAATATTACCTATAATATTCATTGTTCCTGGACATGATGTACTCAATCTTTTGTTGGACAATATTTTTATTCGTTTTGGCATCACTATTTATCAACAGGTCATAGGTATACCTATGGGTACAAATTGTGCATCTCTAATTGCAGATCTTTTTTCTTTTCTGTTACGAACGAAACTTCATGAAAAAACTTCAAAACGGAACCATACCAAACAGTGATAAACTTATTTCTATTTTCAATGATAACAGCTGGTATATTGACGATATCCTTACAATTGATAATCCCCAGTTTTAAGATTATGTAGACATTATTTACCTGCAACAACTGAAATTAAATAAAGCTCACAATGATTCCAAATGCTGCCCTTTTCTAGATCTATCATTATTGACTCTGGTAAAATAAAAAATAAAATATATCATAAAAGGGATGATTTTAGCTTCACTATTACTAATTTTCCCAGTGGCGGATCAAGACTTTCTGCTAAGGGGGGGCCCGACCAATATTTTTTTCAAAAGGGGGGGGGGGGGNAAAACCTCTAGGAATTTTAAATATTTTCCGACCTAAGGGGGGGGACCGGGACCACCCGGGCCCCCCTAAATCCGCCACTGTTTCCATTTCTTAACGGCGACACTACCCTAGTTCCATCCTACGGGGTGTATATTTCTCAACTGGCACGATTCGTTCTGCTCTTGACGATTCGTTAGAACTACTCTTGACGATTTCAATGAACGTAACCTTACTATCACAACCAAACTTTTACAACAGGGTTACAGATTTCATAAGTTGTTGAATACATTTAGGAAGTTTTGTAATAGATATCTAAATATGGAGTTACTCGTAAACAGCGAATTACTATGGGCATTTTTTATACTCGTTTTTACGAGTATAAAATCCAGAAAAGCTGGGACGTAACTTACATTCTTTACGTAGTAGGGGATATCGGCAAGATATTCTGCTTGCATCCGTTAAATTAGCTTTGAGACATAGTGACCTGAAAGTTTTGCACAAATACTGGCCTCTCACTGATACTGCCGATGTCCACTGAAATTGATGATGATTCTTGACCAAACCCTTCGGAAAGTTTTGAGTTTGATTTTTCTTCCGTAGTGCGACAGTGTTCTACCAACAGATTAGGCTCCTTGAGCTAGCCGACAGTTCAGCGGCGAGCACCCCTTGACCCCATCTTTCAAAATTACGTATTGTCTTTTTTTCTCCTTTGAAGATAGTGGTCATTGAGTTAGTAGCCCACTTGTAGTGGGTTTTATGCGTATGATTTTATACCATAGGGAAACGGGACAGATAAAGGGGAAGTTTGGGCACCCATAAACCGGTTTAACCGCTTGCTTTTGCTAGTACCGGTACCAAGTTCGACTGTCCCGAGTTCCTATCGTTGTCTACGTTTGTCTTTTGTCTTATACTTGATTTCCTGTGTAGTTCCCTGGCAAATTGTTGCATGTAATTATAATTTTCAGCCATTGTAGGTGTTTCCTGTTATCCATGTTTCAACATTTTACGGGGTTTTTTTTTGGCCCCTTAAGGGCATGCCTCAGGAGTCATACCAAATGTCCGCTATCCTTAGCAAATTAGATATATATAGAAAGTTTCAGCTTCCAAACATATATACTTCCGAAGATTTCGCATAATACTTGATAACTCGAAATATAATTTCGCTCTTAGGACAAATTTCAAATTCCCGAAACCTTCGGCACAAACAACTTTTATAGTGTTACTTATACATTTAAAACAAGGTTCCTGCAAATTAAGGTGTAAGAGGGGTTCGAGCTGAATCGTTTTTTTTTTCGTTTTTTGGGACCCCTTAGAGGCCATGCCCTAATGGGTCATACGAAAATTCCGACGCCCTCTGTGAAGTTGCTACATAATATGTGAGTCGATTCCTGGGTTTCAACTTTCTAAGCTCAAATAGCCTTGGAGATTTCTTCAATTATTGAATATAGCGAAAATTCGTTTTCGCCCACAATTTGCCCCTAGGGCGTTTGACAGAAACTCCGATCCCTTAGCGCGCTAGTGCAGATCATACTCTAGTATGATGCCACGTTTCAAAGTTGTACCTCTTATAATTCCAGATCTATCGGGGAGCACTACACAAATACCTACGTACATACGGACGAACTGCATTACATAATCCCCCCGCTTTCGCTGAGCGGGGTATAAAAACAAAATTGTAATATCAAATAAAGGGCTACGCCGAGCACAGCAAGATAAAGCAACAGCATATCGACCACTGAAATTCTAAAGGTGTAATTCAAAGTGAAAGAGTTTGATATGGTACCCAGCTGGACACTAGAGAAAATAAAAACTAGCCCTCTTCATCCCTTATATTTCAGAAACGATAAGAGCTACATAAAAAATCTATTGAATCCCAATTGAAAGCTTACATTCATTTGAAATTCAGTGATAAACAAGAGAAGGAGCAGTCGGAAATTTGTTTTTGCTCAAATAAGTCAGTTTTAAGACTACTAAACAATCAGCAGATCAAACTATCCCTAAAGATGCTTATTGGTATTTTAAAGCAAGGGCAACCTTTAACTTGAGTCACTTATGCATGAAATGTAGGTCAGTGTAACCCAGTTTTCATCAGGAACTTTGTGACTATCAATACACATCCACTGACAAAATATTAACCCTCTACCTGCTTTTGTATCTCAGATCTGGAGTTTAACACGAACTATAACCTGAGTCACTCATGCATGAGATGTAGGTTAAAGTGACGATCGTTTTATCAGGAACCTTGTCACTATCCAAGACGCATCAGCTGACAACATATTATTTCTCTTCATTCTCTAGTATCTAAGACCTGAACTTAAACAAAACTTTAACCTGAACCACTCAAGCATGAAATGTAGTTTAAGGTGCTCATTAAAATTATTGCAGTTGGAGTTAGCATATGTGTTATGGTCTCATGTTCATTTACTCCATATCCTTTCGTAAAGTATATTGACTTTGTGACATACAAATCGACAGAAAAATGGACGTAAAACAAGAAATGAAAGACAAAAGACTGTATCTCGATCACCTCGACGACATAGCATTTATTAATGCATCGATTATGACTTGCAGGTCGTTGCCTTTGTGTCGTTTAACTTGCATTCATGTGCAAACATGATTTGCAAGATGAATGGACATGATTAATCGATCACACTGTTTAAATTGCACGATTCTGTGCATGGAAAGGTTAAAATATGAACTGGACATAGTTTCTGATAACAATTTGAGTGTCTATGCCCAGTGACAAGGCAGTTAATTCAATGGAATCTAGGAACTCAGTGAACTGATTCAGAATACCTAGATTAGCACCAATTGTATATGGAGAGGACAAAGGTGCACCTAACTTCAAAATGGAATCTTGTGACAAAGACAACAATATGGCGTATACGACTGTCGTATTATCAACTGACATCTTCATCATGTTCATGTAAAACAATTATATTTAACACAATCACAATATTCAAAACTTAAAGTTAGATCGAGGCTTATAGACAGAATTTTGTCATGTTAAGATATTATGCAGTTCTCAACTCCTAACTTATCGTCCAAAATAAAATAAAAATGTTTTGTCACTGATCTTCTTTTTCTGTTATAATTCTTTGAAAACCAGGCCAAAAGCGGAGTTTTTCGGCAACATTTACAAACTGTAATGACATGCTTACTGTTTAGCTTTCTTCTGAAATAACTATCAGACATATTTTTCCTTTTTTTACTTAGGCTGTTGAACTGAAACTACCTATATGTGACCGGTTGATGAAGAGAGATATTTTATATAATTTATGAAATAGAAAATATTTACGGAAAAAGGAGCTTATTCGCGTCAGTAAATAAATGTGACGTTTAATCTTTGTCATTGCAATGAAAAGGCCTTGAAAAAAATATAAAAAAATTAAGTCAATTCAGTATTCGCCAACTGAATGCGCCGTGCATAAGTGTCGATCTACCCGAAGCAATGTTACTGATTAAATACAGATCTTGACTGAAAGCAGTCTTTTACTGTGGTCAATAGCTCAAGGTGACATTATGCTTATTTAGAATCTTATGACTATTCATATAATATTTAACGATAAATTATTATTCCTTTATTTGATTTATTGTTTTAATATTTGGACTTGTACTAAAACTATAAACTGTCCCTCATGTGTGAAATGTAAGATGACAACATGTTGTTTAAATTCAGGTAGGTACTAATCGTTTGGCAAGCTTGATCGAAAGACGAAATCTCGCCCATCTATACTTCAAAATATAAATGAACTTTGTGACAGACGAATGGATTGACAAATGGACGAAATGCTACATTCTAAACTCTATACTAGTTCGGCAAGGAGATGAAAGACAAATACAGTATCACGATCACTTCAAAACCATCCAATTTATGACTGTATCGACTATGACTTCCAGGTCATTTACGACACGTGATGATACGGCGAAATGTCGTATGAATCACATTCATATACACACACGACATGAGAGATGATTGGACATGATTAGTCGTTCACGCTGTGCAAACTGCATGATTCTGTAGGAAAATTACACTTAGTTTCTAATGAAAGTCATTTTGAGTACCCATGACCACTGACAAGGCAGTTTATTCCATGGTATTACAGGAACTGTAACGTAAATGCCTTTTTGGTCTGGTCCAGGAACCCAATGGAATGAATCAGAATATCCTAGCATGGTGACCATTGTATATGGAGAGGGTATAGGTGCACCTATCTTCAGAACGGAATCTTGTGGCCAAGACAACAATATAGCGTACACAACTGTAGTATTATCAACTGACTTCTTCATGGTGTACCTGGAATGCAAGATAAATGCATTTCATAATAGTAAACATACAAAACTTAGGCAATGTTATTGATAAAATTGTACCATTTCTAATTGTATAACAATTAAACGAGATGGCATTTAACAGCCCAAAATTTGCCACAATTTGGAATAATTTCACCCACTGAACGCCTTACCACTTTTTTGATATACAAAAGTGTTAATTTCCAGCTGGACATAACCTACGTATGTATCTCTAACACTGCTATCGAAATACATCGGCAAACAAATCGATGTGTTTACGGATAAAAGTATTACCAAAATCATAACGAAAGTCACTCTAGCTTCAGATAAATGCAAAACAGTACCGGAATTGTATTAAGCATTATTGATTTAAAAATTGTAATGTAGAATACTTTATTTCAGAAAGATCAAATGTCAGTGTTTTTAATATACTGATTAATGAGTTGGTTTAATGTTAATGTTTAAAATAGCATGCCATTTGGATAAGGTTAACCATTTCTTGACCTTGTTCACAACTCATCAAAATGCAGAATAACAATTGAATGCTAAAATGCAGTCTCAATTGGAAACATCAAAGTGAATACAAAATTCAAAGTAATCATGCTACAACAATTAGTGCAGTCAGAAACGACAGATACCCCCCCCACCGCATGTTTGATAGTGAAATGAATTTATTCCAAACTAAAAAAAAACTATTTCAAATTATTACTTGCAGCCTCATCACCACCCTAGATGCAATTCTGTACAAGTAAAAGTATTTCAGGTATGGATTTAATGCAAACTTAACACAGAGACCCTCATGCTTAAATGTAAGTCATGATGACTTTTTTTCCTCATCACTATTGAAAATATCACTCAGAAATACCATTACTCTTCAAGTCTCAAATATGAACCTTAACGCAAACTATAACCTGAGTCATTGAGAACAGAATGACGTAATTATCATTTTAAGCAGCATCACTTCCCAAGACGAATCCGCTGATGAACTGCTACATGTAGTTTTCTCCGATATGAACTGCATTGGGCGAGGGGATAATTATAAAGTGAGACACCATACCATATTCCTACAAGGTACACTGTAGTAGATACATACCAAATATGTTTTGTCATGGTATCATTCTGATGTCTCCATGGTTTTGTTCCATAAATTCCTTCACCATTTATTTTAAGCCACTGACCCAACTGTCGCAGTCGCTCTTCAAACAAAGGAATAATTTTACCATCTTTTGTTGGACCTACATTCATCAACATGTTCCCGCCACAGCTGTAATTTAACAATGTCACACGCTGTAGATATTTCTTTACTGAAAATAATATTATTAAACTGATGCTTATCAATTCGGCACGGCAAAAACAGGTGAGTACAGTATCGTGTTATATATTGTTATTTGTGGGGTGATTTGTAAATCAGGAATAATTATTGTCGAAAATTAGTTAAACAGAACAAAATCTCTAGTCACTCCATTAGAAACGAATTACACGTGTGCCAAAGATATCGTACTCTAAGGACAGATGTACCATAAACAAGGATCAAACAACACATCAAGAACTTCAAAACTACTGATTAGAACTTTTTAATAATATACCTTAAATGTGAGTACTTAAAACAAACTATCTTCAATGTTTAAAATTATGTCATCAAACGAAATTGCACATTTATCTACCCCCAGTGAATTAAAGTGGCGTAGCTACCCTGATCTCTACTCTATTAAGGCACGGCACATGATCTCAAAATTTCACAATCACCCTTTTTTCTTCAATGTTGTGCTTGTGTGTCAGTTTTTGTGTTAGTTACGCCACTGATTTATCCCATTAAATTGAACATATTGTTCATAGTTAACTTGTCGCTTGAAACATTGATCCCGTAGGCCCATGTGCCTCGTTTTATAAAAAGTCTCAAGCATATAAAAGCTTTTAATACAGCTTGAAAATCAACATCTAGATAATCATATTAGGTCAATCTCATACTGATTGATATGTTTTCTGACATGTTTTATTTTATTATACATTGTATATATGTGAATGTCTGTATGCATTTATATTTACCTTGTTGGGATCTCTTTTGAGCAATAAAATATTCTTATGCATGTATGGTTGGACATGTTTTCCAAGCATGTGTACACTTTGAAAGTTTCAGTTCCAATAAACGAGATTTTCAGATTAGATACAAATTTTGCAAATACGTAATGAGACACCATTTTATCTATCTGTCCATTTAATAGTGACAATTTCAGAAGAATTGAGTCATTTCCAACAGAGTATTTGAAATAACCGACAAGTCATAGTTTAGTTTGTCAATGTATATATATATATTTGTTCCGCATACCGAAAGTTACTTTGGAAGAAATATCATAAATATTGGCATAATATTAAAACAATTGTTATATAACGTTTATTCCGTAAGAAACAAATACTTTATCATAATTTATCTTTTTGGAATCGGTTATTTGGAACAAATAGCAAATGACAAAATTTTGCTTTTTTAGTTGTTAGTGATTTTTTACCTTACGGTGGAAGCTAATGTAGATATAATTTCATTGATGCTCAAGAACTGGCTTAACTCTGTATTTCGTCTGTAGCCCCACGACTGTTTATCTATTGTCATACAGTTTTCCCATTTATGTTTCTGTAATGTACCTGTATAAACAATACAATTGTCACACAGTTAAGTCTTATATTCTTGAAAGGGTATAAATCCCGAGGTATAAATATTCTAATCTTGATCATTTGGCTCTTGTGCAAATAGTATTCGTACAAATAATCCAGTTAGAGGTAAATAATTACATGGCTAGTCAAAACGGCAAGTGCCTCAAATCCTATTAAAGCACACTGCATAAAATTTCTTATATACAAGAATAAGAATAATTCAAACAGGAAGTTAATGCGATGTCCACACTTACAGCTAGGATCCCTTTCAAAATGTGTCTAAGAGCTTTCAATGGCTACCATTGGCTGATATTAACCATTAAAATGAGTCGTTAAGTCATGACCCTGGAGTCATGATGTGACAGAATATAAGTTCCACCATAATATTTTGTATTTGTTCCAGATGACAAAATATCACATAAGATTTGTTCCACTGGAAGAAATATTATAATTTTTGTTCCTAACGGAATGAACTTCATGTAATATTTGTTCCAAAAGGAAGAAATATTATGCCAATGTTTATAATATTTTGTCAGGTGGAACAAATATATGTTTAGACTGATGACTAACGGTTTTCAAGGTTTTTTTTTAATTTAATACTTTGCTTTAACATATTGTACAAATTGTTGATATTATCCAAAACATACTTTGCCTTTTACCTTTACATAATAAATCCTTTATATCACAAAATATCCCATATTCAAAAAACCCCTTGTAACTGTTTCCTGATATACTATATCTGTTTTAATTTTGCTCTTAATATCCCATTTCATCATAGGAAAGGGTCAATATCATCTGTCTCCACAGTCATGTACCACCGTTAAGCCATACATACAATCTTACTTTAGTTCATAGAAACAGTAAATTGTGGTCCATTATATACTTTCATTGCTCTCTATAATCAGAATCGTAATGAAGTCAAGATGGAACCATATGTTCTTTCATGTGAAGTGTTGAACATTATGCTTGTTTTCACCCCTTTTAACCCCTTTTGTCTTCTTGTCTTAAACAAACCTGGATTGTATCTATCTGTGCATGTAAAATATCCCCCATGCTTGCATGGACAACCAGTTCCCCATCTGTCATTCGTAACAACTGTGTCTTTAACTGGACTACATATTAAAATACGAATAATATTTTTCGATACTTACATTAATTAAACCGTATTTTTTTCAATGATTAATCAACTGTAATCCTAATAATCAAAACTCTAAAATAAAGATATGTGTCTTAGTGTGAAACAATTACGAACAAAATTAATTACAGTACTTGGATAAAGTCAAAATCGGTAATTTTATATTCAGGAATACGCAAATCTATCTGAAAATGTCCGTTTTCATTAAGGAAACTTTCAATGTTGCTAAGGTGACGGCCACGGGGGATTGAAAATAACATAGGCTGAACAAATCCCTGTCTCAACAGCTTTTGTTACTGTATCTTTTAGATCCTGATATGGTCCAAAACGATGACTAAGAATACAGTTTTTATTGGCTCCAATGAAATTCTATTTAAAAAATGAGTGATTATATGACCATCTACTACAAACTTCGCTGTACAGTGTAACAGGTCAGTGATATATGAGTTATTTACTTCTATCTTGTATCAGAAACTTCGGAATTTTGTTACTCAGTTGAAAAATCAGTTGGTCTATCGTTTTAACTTTCTTCTCCATGAAAGTTCGCATTCTAGAAAAAACTATAAACCCTATCAGCTAAGTACATCTCTTCGTAGACAAAAAGAAGAAAACCAGATACGTAAATTAGGAACTGAAATACGTACGGTATTCAGTTTGGTTGCAATGACAAAATGTATAGTAAAGAAAATCTATCTAGCCCTAGATGCAACGATATAAATGTGATGCGTATTTTTGACAATAATCCTGGACGTAGACGAAGTCATGTTAATTGACATCTTACATCACCAAGTCTTGGTCTCCTTCATTTTGTTTGTATACCTCTAGTACTGCATAACATTCGCGCATTAAACTGTACTCCTTACCACTTACTAAATTGAACTCTTTGTGTAAGAAATGTTCAGAAATTTCTACTACTGATCCATCCTAATCTTTATACAAATTACACGCAGTTATCCATGATATTGGTCAACATAGATTATTCAGCCTTGTTAAAAAACGCAAATGAAGAAGAAAAGCCGTTCGTTTCTACCAATTAAGTTTGCGAATAAGGGTTTGGATGTCACCAACCTTGCCTCCATATTGTAAGGACACATCAATTCCAATCATTTCATCACCTACAATTCACCGATAGCATCTAAAGTATTCAATCATAAACGTGTTTTACTAAACCCTACAGTCTAAACCACCCAATTATCAATGTTCTAATTAATGTTCGTTGTTCCGGCAGATAAGGCCCCTAATAACATCATTTTCATTTGTAAAAATCATTTCATCGATTGTTTAAAGAAAGAACTAGGCGTTGACAATACCAAGGGCAATCCAACCTACACAGCTACTACTCTGTCTTAGGAGGAGATATTACAGAACCATAAATCTGTTTTGCTTTCCTTTGTGAATTCAACCTGATCTCTCCTCCTTGTACTGCGTACCTAAATTACACAAATGCCCATACAAAAAATGGTACATCGCTGGATCTGCAAAATGTTCTTCAAAACCTATTTCTAAACTATTAATTTCCATGTTGACAGCCGTAAAAGAGGGCCATCAAAAATATTGTGATACTAGCTTTTCAAGAAGTGATGTAAATGAAATGTTGATATTAAAAAAACTCTATAGATCTGCTTGACATCTTAAAATCTAGATCATTGTCACACTGTAACAGCATTAAAACTTTTGACTTCTCCACACTTTATACTACCATTCCTCATGAACAACTGAAATCATGGCTGTATGATTTAATTCTTAGATGTTTCTCACGTAATAACGTTGAACGAAGATATAAGTACATTACAAGTACATTGTTATAGGCAGAGAACAAGCATACTTTGTGAAATACGACTCAGAATCACAGAAAAATATACAGAAGAAGTGATTAAAATGTTATATATAGAGTTTCTTATAGACAATATATTTGTCCAGTTTGAAGGACTTGTTTTTCAACAGACTATCGGAATTCCAATGGACACAAACTGTGCACCTCTTTTAGCCGATCTGTTTCTCCACTTACATGATAAAAAAATGGATAACAGAAAACACCTACAATGGCCGAAAATTATAATCACATGCAACAATTTGCAAGGGAACTACACAAGAAAAACACGTATAAGACAAAAGACAAACGCAGACAACGATAGGAACTCGGGACAGTCGGACTTGGTACCTGCACTAGCAAAAGCCAGCGGTAGGGTTAAACCGGTTTATGGGTACCCAAACCTCCCCTTTATCTGTCCCGTTTCCCTATAGTATAATAAACAGCTGCGCCAAGTCGCATGAT
>MJUU01038698.1:46278-84567 GCA_002080025.1 Modiolus philippinarum | reverse complement strand
GACTTTCCATAGGCTAAGGAATATATCCCGGAATTCTTTGATTACGTCACTGGGTGGTATAGAAAACCCTCGAGAGTTCCGAGTTTATTTTTTTCCAAATATAGAAGTTTGTGATCAAAGGTCTGTAATTTCAATTTCCCGACCGATGGACTGGTTAATCGTGATACATAACGATATGAGTGACTACGATTGCTGGATATAACTCTTATAACGTCTCTCAAGTCTTAAAAGTTAAATATCCACCGGTATTGATTGTCACAGGCTCAGCTGTCTAACCACGTGGATACTGCATGATAGATGTAATCCCGATTTTGATTGGCTATTGATCGACACGTGATTTTCATCCGTTACATAAACGCAAAAATGTAAACAAAACATTTTTTCAGCATAGAATTCCTTGCAAATCTCGTTTTTCCTCTGATTTCGTTTCACGACCGTAAAATCGCTTAAAAGCACACATGATTTGTCAAGGTTGACAGGTATTTTTAGCAATATATTGCCTTTTTGTGATCTGTAAACATCAGGTATCTTTCTTTACTCGTAGTGATATCGGGCGCTAAATTCTAGAGTTTATACGAGCGTATATTTTGTAGTTCCCGGAAGTCATGTAAACAAATCAATATGGCTTCAAGCCGATCGCAAATTACTGTTTTCGAAAACAGTAAAAAAACGAAATCTTCTCCAATCACAAGTTATTCGTGTCCTCTATGGATATTCAAACTAAAACTAAAAATCAAGACAATACCCTATCTGTAGTGTATACCTAAATTTCACAAATCCATACAAGGAAAGATTCATCGCTGGACATCTTGTTCTATTATTGAATATCTATGGAACTAAAATTTGAAACTAAGATTTTGCCTGCAGTCAAAGACAGGCGTCAAGCATACTATCAATGCACAAAGTGAGATAAATCACATGTAGATACTTAAAAATCCGGAAGATCTTAGAATGTTAAATCCCTTTACTTTTCCCAATTACATTCTTTTAACACATTTGATTTTTCCACGCTTGCCAAGCTTCCTCGTGATTAACTTAACACGAATCTAACGTATCATTCAAAAGGCCTTTGTCAATTCAAACAATTTTTTTTTGTATAAGGTTCAACATTTTTCAAAAAACAAATTTAAAAGGTAAAATGGACTACAGTAGAAAACAGGTGTGCAGATTGCTTGATGTTTTTTATTGATAATATATTTATCGCATTATCAATAGCAAATTTGTATACCTATGGACATGAATCGTGCTCCTCTACTCGCAGACTTTTTCTCATTACTGAATTTCCTCAGCGATTCGTAAACTTCAAGTTGCTAGAACTTCAAATCTCACTTATACACTTATAAATGATATTCTTTCCATAAATAACGAATAATTTTCTAAATGGATCCCATCAATATGTCCTGAAGAATTAGAGATAAAGGAAACAGCAGAAACCGCTAGATATAAATCTTTCCTTGACTTACATCTCAAATTTGACAAAAAAATGGTCATCTCAGTACCAAAATTTATGACGGATTTCAAAATTTTCAATTTCTCTTTCATTTTCAATTTCATGGACAGTAATGTCTTACGGTATGTTTCACAACTGATTCGTTACGCAAGAGCCAGCGCCAATTGTGAAGATCTTCTCATTTGGCATAGTTATCTCAGTAACCGCCTTATTAATCAAGGTTTCAAAAAATTACGTCTCATACGATAATTAAAAAGATTCTTTAATAGATATCGGTCCCTTGTAAAAAAAATGAATTTTTGGTCTGCACTATGACTCACGATTAATTCTTTTACTTAGTACTGGGATGAACACTTCTGTTCACTGTCTACTGCCTTTCAATACCAATTGCTGTTGACAGACAAAACCGCAATAAAAGGGGACGTATAGCGTACCAAAAAACGGTTAAATCCAACATTTCTGTTGAAATTCCTGTTCCAAGTCAGGACGATAGAGGTTGACAAATTTTCTGGTGGTTTTGCACGTTTTGTCTTTTTTCCCTTTGGATTTCGGCATTTGACAATTCTGTTCGGTAATTTTGTTATTACACTCATTTTCCATTTCTATTTATTTTCATTTATCATTCAACCTACAACTTGGGTTTTTATTATTTTTTTTTTGCACAGCTCAAATGAATTAACGTTTTGCATGAAGTTTATGTTTTTTATTGTGAAAAGCCTAATATTCTTATTCATTACCTTGACAAAATCTTGTGTAGTAAAATTAGCTGCGGCGTCTTTCAGGTACAATGGGTTAAACCATTCAAACAGAGAATGGTAAAGTCCAAATTTTACATCTGTCTTTCGTATGGCATCAGCTAGCTCACCTATAAAAGAATTTCAAAAGAAGTGTTTTACCAATTTACAAAAAAAAAATATATAGAGAGAGAAAACACGTCTATTCAAGCCTCGAATCCAGATGCATACCCTAAGACTTTGATGAAGAGCTAGTCGCCATGTTTTTGACTGAATGAAAATGAGAGCATGTTGCTAAGGTACAGTAGAAATTGAGTTTTTTTTATGAATACTTATTACATGAAAAACTTGTCCGAACTCTACATATAGCTCCCTGGACCCTTGATTGGAATAAACAGTCTTATCTTATCTTATAGCTTTAACTATTTATGACTCATTTATACAAGTAGTAAGCTTTAACATATCATTAAGAGCAAGGTGCAAATTACTTTAGGGCTACATTTAAATATGCTTACCAACAAGATCTCTGTTTGGTCCAGTGGCATTAGAATTCCAATTAAATGAATACTTTGATGGCCAGTTCGTGAAGCCGTCGTGATGTTTGCTTGTAAAGACAACATATCTGTAAATAAAACATGTAATTACAACCAGTAGTGCGTTTTTGATACACTTTCTTTTTAGGTCAAAGAGAAAATGATTATATTAGGTATGTTGAATTTGACAATCACCGAATCTATTCTAATGCCCAATAATGCAAGCGCAATTACTTCTATCTCCTGTGCACTCAAAGTACTTTTGATATTAAAACAATATGTGTACCCGATGACATTTTCTTCTCAACGTGCAAACCATTATTGCTACTGAGATGTAGGTCAGATGGTCATCTTTTCCCGCCAATTTATATATAGTATGTACTAGTATGTGATATCAAGGACGTCTTTTTGGTAATTTGTTTATATAAGTATTGGGTACATCAATTTTGTGCTAAAAAACATTACAGTGATAAGGATTTAAATTCAGCATTTTATATAGGATCATATATGTCAACCAGGAAAGTAAGTAAGAAACGAACAGTCAGTCCAAAAAAAAATGAAAAAAAAAACACAATAACTGAAATGGAAACACAAGGAAACTAAGACAGCACAAAATATAAAGTGGAGACACACATACGGATGAACAACACGGACACCATTAAAACCGAGGACGAGATCATGTACACCAGTAGAGCGTGTGGAAGAGTAAATCTCTTGTTCCTTGTCCGACTTCCTCCATGTTGAAGATGCCTATTCCGGTAAGAAGTCAAATCCAGTTAGAGGACAATAACGAACTTATGTTGTTGGAAATTGTGTTAAATATGATTTTTTGAACTAGTACAATGTAATGTTTATCGATTATATACTTATCCGTAAAATAGTTAAGGTGAACAAATTTATAAAGCATAATTTTTTCTACCAAATTGTTACAAAATACCTCAAAATACATACTTGGCACCCGATGCTTCAATTATATCTGCCCATTCATCAGGGTTGAAGAACTCTGCTGTAAACATTGATGCAAAGTCAGCGTATGTAAAGGTAGGCGGGTAGTTGTTTTTCATGAAGTCTATAACATCTTTTCGAATTCTCCCTGGTCCTTTCCAATAGTCCCAGAACCACTCGGAAACAAAACTGGGAACAGAATAAACACCCCAAACAACAAATATCCCCAGCTTGGCATCATCATACCATGAGGGAAGGGGTCTAGTGTCCAAAGAACTCCAGTCAGGTTCATATTTGACACTATGTATCGACGGACATAAATATACACAACAAAGAATCACATGTACATATTTCACCATGTTTACAAATTTATTGATTTTTCTATCTCTTTTTAGATAAGAATGTTTATACATTTTAAAGGAGATATGAATTAATCATTACTTCAACGAACCCACGTCAATAACTTTTGACAAGACTAGGTTGAGCTTCGTTGTAACAGCACTCGGATTTTAGAGAAGTGCATATATATAACGTACATATTTTGACGCATATTGATATAGACGGCTTGATCCGTAGTTTCGCTACATGGTGGGTATATTTACGATTGCGTCTAACTCTCGCTTCTAATTATTTCGTATGTAATTTTTTTTCTAATATAATACACTACCAATAACATAAATAATAATAAATCACTATGAAAACGAGTTATAGAAACGCGGAAATAATATAAAATTACATTTTCTACAGTAATATGGCAATTTTATGGTTCCCAGAAACAACTATTATCTAAAAAGCTTCCTTTCAAAATTCAGTAAAATAACTAAATACCGAAATTACTATGAATTTATTTTCTGCATATGCGCATTTCGACAACTTATGTCTCTTCAGTGCAGATAAAATCTAAACGTTTGGAAGACCATAAACCCAAAGATGTTCAAAAACTGATAAGAGAACAATTAACCAATATGATCTAAATGTAGAGCCAAATTCAGTTGAGGACAGAGCTTTGCATGAGGGAGATACTCCTTAGTTTTCAACAGAATTTACATAAATTTAGATATTGCAAGGTTCTAAATAGAATCGGCTTTCGGGTCAGCACCGAAGTACTGACGACTGTGATGGTGAATACCCTTGGGGACTAACAGTCCACCAGCAGAGGCATCGACCNAGTGGTAACAAATAACTAAATACCGAAATTACTGTGAATTTATTTTCTGCATATGCGCATTTTGACAACTTATGTCTCTTCAGTGCAGATAAAATCTAAACGTTTGGAAGACCATAAACCCAAAGATGTTCCAGAATATGGTTTGAGAAAGCTTGAAACATTATTGAAACATCAGTAATATGGCAGTTTTATGGTTCCCAGAAACAACTATTGTCTAAAAAGCTTCCTTTCCAAATTCAGTAAAATCACGAGTGTCAGAATGGTTTGAGAAAGCTTGAAACATCATTAATATCGGCGGGAGACAATCTATTAATATTTCATATATTGTACTCGGTGGATGTCCTTGGTACTAGATTTCACCTCCTATTTCGATATTTTGTTACCGGGTACTTCTTTCTGATAATTTTAGGATTATGGGTTGCTGATGTGATTACTACCTGAAACACGTGCAAACAAAATTTACTTATTTTGGTACTATATAACCTTGGCCTTTGAACAAAGTATCTGTCTTGATCATTGTCATCCAGAAGAGGGACTTTAAAAAGAAAGATTCCAATATGATGGCCTTCTATGCAGCATAATAGCCGATATAACAATTCCTCGTGTTCTACACTACAAAACACTAAAAGTCTGAAACGGGCACTTTTTGTACTGAAAAGTACTGAAAAGTACTCGACCAGTCTCAACTTGTCTGAAAATTACTGAAGTAGTCTCGACCAAAGTCTGATTCAGTCTGAAATTTACTGAACCAGTAAACCAGTAAAATGACTATTTATTTTTCATTTATTTTGTCTAATTTTAGTTATTGCCCTCTGACATGGCATTTCTGTTCTGAAATCAATAACGCCAAAAATTGAAAAACTACAGGAAAGAGCCTTACGCTTTATTTACAATGATAAAGAAAATACATATGAGTATTTATTATCAAAATCTCTTTTACCGTCCCTTAAAATAAGACGTCTCGGGTGAATAGCTCTGGAAACTTTTAAAATTATAAATGGTAATAGCCCTATTTTTATACAAGATTTGATATATATATATATAAATTTGAAAGATAATTCTCTTTATAACTTTAGGTCAAAGAACAATGCAGAAATACCAAGGGTAAAAACCACAAGGTATGGTCTAAAATCCTTTAGGTATACAGCCCCACTTAGATCTGGAATAGTCTCCCTAATGAACTAAGAGTACAGACAAACTTGAATCAGTTCAAGACCCTTATTAACACATGGACAGGACCACCCTTACCAAACAAAAATTGTTGCGGCAATATTACCGCAATATTGCGGCTATATTGCGGCAACATCTTTTTGTCACCAGAACTGTTCTTATACACTCTTTCAAATGTTACCGCTAGCGGCAATAACTTCTGGTGACATTCTGGCTACAAAATTTTTATCACCAGAAGTAAGTTTTCTGGCAATATTGCCAGAAATGTTACCAGAAATTGTTCTGGTGACATTCTGGCGACAAATTCATATCACCAGAAGGAAGTTTTCTGGCAGTATTGCCACAATGTTACCAGAACTTGTGGAATGCAGACAGAATGTTTGCCAGAACTAAGGTTTGTGGCAACAAAAGGTCACAGCTAATGAAATATTATCTTTCATTTGAAAAGTACCAATCAAATGTTAACTTACAAAAGAGATTTTGGCTCCTAATCATTTATTTCAAACAAAGGAAAAGATTAGTACAAGGAGAAATTCTTGCATGTGACATTATGTGTGCATATAGAAAATTGTGGAATATATTGGAATAATGGATTTATTTTAACATTGCACATTATATTAAGTAAGTGAAATAATATTTTTCTTATAAATTAATCTTTATACATATGAACTGAAAATTCTAGCTGGTGAAAAGCATTTATTACTGAACTGATCAGACATTTTTTTCATTAACCATAACTGATACTTCAATATGAAAACTATAATATACTGCATTAAAAAAAACAATGTGCATCGTTGATATTGGTTTAAACATATTTATTAGTTAAGTAACATACAAATATTATACATATACATATAGAAAAAACAAATAGGATTCAGAAACAAGCATAACAATGCTTTTATAAATCTGTCTCCATATAAAAAAAGACGCAGTATATTCATATAATAAATTGCATGCTCAGAATATTCTTATATGCTAAATAACTATATTAATTAATTATAATAAAGGGTTTAGAAAGAAGGATATTAAGGAATAGACAATGTGGAAAGTAAAGGAATTTGTATGAGATATTCAGTGACTCAAGAATTGAAACGCTTACTTTTGATGATGAATTTTTGAAAAAGCTTAAAAATTTCACAGTTTTGTTCATCGGATAGAACAGTGGACCCAAAAATAAGAAGATTTGTATCTACTAAAACATTCAAATTCATATTCATAAGAGAAGTCAGCATATCTTGTCTAGCATTAAGATATCTATTACAATAAAAAATATAATGCTGAACTGATTCAATTTCACCACAAACACACATGGGTGATTCAACCAAATTTTTCAAAAATAAATGAACATTTAAGGAACTACAGTTCATTCGTAACCGTGCGTGAAAAATTTGAACAAGTCTGCTACCAGAATAATAAAAAGAAGGAACTTTAGTAGTTTTATTTAAGATCAGGTTCGTAAAAGAGGAAAAGGATTCTGTTTGGCGAGTATTTAATGAAAGCTTATTCCAATCTTTAATCGTAGAGGGCAGGAAATAGTTTGAATATAGATTTGTACGAGTCTGTACTTCTTGTAAATTTAGTGACTGACGTGTATTATGACGATGCTGTGTGCCAACGGTTGTAGGAATTAGGTCCACTAAGTACTGGGGAGATTTCTTGTTTAGCATTTTGTGAAATAGAAAAAGTCTGTGTTTCTTTCGTCTGTCTGTCAATTTTTCCCACTTAGTTTCATCATATAACTTTTGGTGTGATGTGACCTTGGTCCCCCCTGTAACTATTCTAGCAGCTTCTAATTGAACAGATTCAAGTTTATTAATCAAGCTTAAGTTATTGGTATCCCATATAACATCAGCATAGTCTAGTATAGGACGAACAAATGAAATATACATTTTCTCAAGGGTTAAACGATCAAGAGTAAATTTAAATTTCCTCATAATATTTAGCCTCGTATAGGCTTTGCCAATAATATAATCAATATGGTTATGCCAAGATCCATCATCGGATATTATTACTCCGAGATGTTTATGAGAATTTACACATTGTATTTGTTGATTATCAAGTAGAAGAGGGGGTGAACAGGCTTATTTGTCTTCCTAGAGATAACTAGAGATAACTAGTTTCTGTTTTTGAGGGGTTAAATGTTACTAGCCACTTCGTAGCCCACTGGTGTATCCTTTCGAGATCGTTGTTTAAAATGGTTGAAGTAACAATAGGATTTTCTACCACAAGGTATAAACTCGTATCATCTGCAAACAGTTTTATGACAGAATTAATTTCTTCAACAATGTCATTTATAAAGATAAGGAACAATAACGGTCCCAATATAGACCCTTGAGGCACACCTGCTCTAATTGATAAATGCTCAGAATTTGAACCATTCAAGACTACCCTTTGAACCCTCCCTTCAAGATAATTTTCGAACCAATTCAGTAAATTTCCAACAATGCCCAACTGTTTTAGTTTAAAAAGAAGTCCTTTATGCCAAACTCTGTCGAAGGCTTTACTCACATCACAAAATATCACTCTAATTTCCTTCCCACTATCTAATGCTTTCCCAAAGTCATTCGTTATGTCGACCAACTGATTTACTGCAGAGTCCCCTTTAGAAAACCCAGACTGATTCCTTGTAAGAATATTATTCTGTAATAGGAAATTGTGAACGTGTTTATATATACATCTCTCCATACACTTGGAAATGATACAAAGCAACGAAATAGGACGGTAATTTTTCACCTCATTGGGCTTGTTACTTTTAAATACAGGCGTAACATTTGCCAATTTCCAATTAGTAGGATATTTTCCTGTACTTAAGGATAAGTTGAATAACTTGCATAAAGGATATTCGTTGATATTCAAGCCCTGATGTAAGATATCAGAAGCATGAGTTAATTATTTTTGCATGATTTTCATGTCATCAGATTTCAGATAGAACCTATTTGATATTTAAATTTTGTTACATTCTTGCTTTTCTGTTACATATGAAAATGACTAGATGAAAATTTATCTTTAATGTTGTAGAATATACACATGCATGTTAAAGTAATCATGGTGTGTATTTAATGTACAAATTACACATGTTGCGGCAATATTACCGCAACACTGATAAATATTAAAAGAAGGTTGTTGCGGTAATATTGCCGCAACGATATGTTGCCGTAATATTACTGCAACATTACCACAATATTACTGCAATATAGCCGCAACATTGTTTCTGGTGATATTGCCGCAAAACTAATTTACAAACGAATTGTGATATTACCGCAATATTACCGCAACATGTCACCAGAATGTTGCTGCAATATTGCGGTAATATTGCCACAAGATGTAGCAAGAAGGCCTGTATTTTGGTAAAGGCATCCTGTTCATGTGTTAGTTGTAGATACTAGGGACTGTATGCTTATAATCTTTTATATTTGTATCACTCTCATTTTTAGTTTAGCTATTTTTTCTTCTCTTCCATCCATATGTGTTTTTGTTTGATCCTTTATTTAAATCTGCTCATTAGTGCTTTAACCTAGCACAAATTTTAGTGTTTCTTAGTACCATGCTTATCTGCTTTATATGTTTTATGTTTTAGTGCTTAATTTGCCATGTTTTATGTTTCCTCTTAATTACATGCTTTATGCTATTTCTAATGCTTGTGATCCATGTTTTATGCTTTGTGCTATTGCTTATGTTTTATGCATGATTACTCATATATGTTTTATGTCTGTATGCATGATTGTATGTGTTTTATGTTGTGTATTATATATGTATGTAGTCGGTATAAAAGCTCTACAGAGCTTATGTTTATTGTTAATTGTAATCCGACATTTAATAAAAATTACTTACTTACTTACTTATTTACTAGTCTCGACCTGTCTCAACTAGTCTGGACCTGTACTGAAAGAGTCTCGACCTGTCTTGACCAGTCTGAACCTGTACTGAAAAGTCTCGACCTGTCTAGACCAGTCTGATATAGTACTGAAAGAGTCTCGACCTGTCTCGACTAGTCTGATTTAGTACTAAAAGAGTCTCGACCTGTCTTGACAAGTCTAATTTAGTACTGAAAGAGTCTCGACCTTTCTTGACCAGTCTAAAGTTGTAATGAAACAGTTTTGATCTTGGAAATCTCTTGTATATGCTTTGAATAAGTAAATTAATCTAGTGTTTAAAATTTTAAATTCTTAAATCAACCCTTCATGCATTGATTGCAAAATTTTCCTGAGATGCTTTCATTACTGATATATAAAAAATTCTAAATTCACTATATCAGCTAGCATTACCATACGAGGAACATAAAAATAATATACTGTATAGCAATAGTTTTATACTACATTTATTGGTGCAAGCACATTTATAGGAAACATATTAATAAAGAAAGAATAAAATAGAAAGAACAATTAACTGTCATGATTTTACCTTGTTCAGAGTTTTTGTTTTACTACTTTTTATTTTTTTTTAAATTTGCAAGGGGTTTTTATTTTAGAAAAGGAATTTTTTTTTATCGATGTTAACATGAACTCCCCTTCACATTCTTCTGTACCATGTAATATAAAAGGTACATGTAATATACACATATAGAAATTTGTTACTGAAGTAAAAATAAATAATTCTTTTCTCAAAAATTAATTTCAAATACATTCTCTTGTTTAAGTAAAACAAACCCAAAATCTCTGCATATAGTTATTATCTTAAATAGATAAGAGAAAATATGAATATAAAATGCACAAATTTGAATATTTGTGTGCACAAAATTTATCTCGAACACATATTTGATAAATTGTTTATTATTGCATATTGCAAACTTAGTTGATTACCATCATCAGTTACAAATTTAAATGACACAGGTGAGTGATATGGCCTCTGGAAAAAATTGTGTGTTTTATATATTAACATCTGCGTATATTACATGTACCTTATATATTACATCATTGAATATAACATGTACCTGAAATAACAATTTTTGGCAACCACATGTTTCATAACTTGATTAGTGGTACACAAGTTAAATTAGAAGGGGAATTGATGCTTTAAAACTTCAATTACATCAATAGAAAAAAATCCTTTTCTAAAATAAAAACCCGTTGCAAATTTAAAAAAATTTAAACAGTAGTAAAACAAAAATTCTGAACAAAGTAAAATCATGACAGTTAATTGTTTTTTCTATTTCATTCTTTCTTTATAAATATGTTTCCTATAAATGTGCTTGCACTAATAAACGTAGTATAAAACTATTGCTATACAGTATATTATTTTCATGTTCCTCATATAGTAATGCTAGCTGATATGATGAATTTAGAATTTTTGATACTTTATATAAAACAGCAATGAAAGCATTTGAGGAACATTTTGTTATCAATGCATGAAGGGTTGATTTAAGAATTTAATTCTTAAACACTAAATTAATTTACTTATTCAAAGCATATATAAGAGATTTCCATGATCAAGACTATTTCATTACAACTTTAGACAGGTCGAGACTCTTTCAGTACTGAATCAAACTGGTCAAGACAGGTCGAAACTCTTTCAGTACTAAATCAGACTGGTCGAGACAGGTCGAGACTCTTTCAATACTAAATGAGACTGGTCAAGACAGGTCGAGACTCTTTCAGTACTAAATCAGACTGGTCGAGACAGGTCGAGACTCTTTCAGTACTATGTCAGACTGGTCGAGACAGGTCGAGACTTTTCAGTACAGGTTCAGACTGGTCGAGACTCTTTCAGTACAGGTCCAGACTAGTTGAGACAGGTCGAGACTGGTTCAGTAAATTTCAGACTGAATCAGATATTGGTCGAGACTACTTTAGTTATTTTCAGACAAGTTGAGACTGGTCGAGTACTTTTCAGTACAAAAAGTGCGCGTTTCAGACTTTTAGTGTTTTGTAGTGCTATTTACAGTAAAATTGGTCATTGTAGCATGTCACAATGCAATGCAGAACTCTTTATCAAAAGTAGATATACTTTGAAGGATAAATTTGGTTCATATTGCCCTTATGTCAAGACAGGAATGCTGAGGTTTCCACTGTATTACCATAGTGGCAAACTAGATTGTAAAAGGATGTTTTAAGGACATGTCTTCAGATACAATTGAAGTTTCATATGTAAGAAGGCTTGATATCATAGTCAACCGAAATTATGTCCTTAGCTAGCTGTCAGTAAATGCGAGCATTTGTCCGGACAGTACCTGTGTGTATTGTCTTCATGTTTTATGTACTTCATTGCAAGGGTACTCGTCTTGATAAGTTGGACTTTTTTCTAGTCTGATTTTTACTGTGAGTCTTTTTGTGTATTTATTTTTTAGCCATTCACCACACATAGGGGAGGGTTTGGATCCAAGAAAACGAGTTTAACCCCACCACAATTTTTGCGCCTGTCCCAAGTCAGGAATATGTAGGTCATTGGCTTGTCCTTGTCTTCTTATAAAATCTTAGTTTCTTGATATTTGGGTTATTTGATGTGGTTTGTTTCCATTGATTTATTCACTTTTTTGCCTTTTTGGAGCCATTTAGGGCTTGCTGTGTGGTGTGAGGTTCCTCACTGTGTTGAAGACCGAACGCTGACCCCTAGATGCTTTGTTTTGGGTCGTTTTAACCTAGATATGGGATGTTGTCTCCTTGACATTTACCCCGTTTCCTTTCCTTTTCATAAGTAACGCATGACAATCAAATAGTAAATTACAAAGATCAGTATCTACCATCTCTAGTTTAATACATATGAAAAAGAAAGGAAATGGGGTAAACGCCAGTTTATGCCATCTAAGTATAATATGTTACCTCACCTTTTTTTTTATGTAGGACAGTTTTCCCAGCGTTTATATTATAAGTCTGCTTTATGAAACATACATAAAAAGTAACAACTTCTTTAAATGCAATTTTATGAAACACGTCCCCTTACTTCGATATTGAACAAATAATTTAATCAATTTACCACTTTCAAGCAGCTGCTAATTGGATGATAATCAACTCCCTCAAAGCATTTTTCATTAACATAGCCACCATTTTTATTCATTACAGAGGTAGTTGTTGGTTTTTTATGTATTTGTAGCGACTTTTTCTCATGTGCATTTACTCCATATCATAATATAGGGTTATTGCACAAATATTGGGGAATATTGTCCCGAGTAGAATTTTATATTGTACGAGCTTGCGAGTGCAATATATATTCTACGAGGGATAATATTCCCCAATATTCATGCAATAACCCTTTTATTGTAGAGCAACTCTAAAATTTCTGTAAAAATGGAATTTTGGTTGTCGATGACGTCATGAAATTTAAGTCATATTTGCACTAGTGCAATATGGAAATTCATTGTACGCTTACATTGGGTTGATTTCTTAGGGAAATATTATGTTGCTATACAATAACATTGTTTATTGCACAGATATATGACAAATAACATTAAATGTAGAATCAATCAACAGTAATAAATACTGCAAACACATGTGCCTAGGTAGACTTAACTATATATGAGGTATAAACACTTTGGCATATTGTTGAAGGTCTTATGGAGCAAGATGCCCAAGTGCAGCAGCTGAGAATAGCAATTTATGTGCTTCTGAGTACTTAATATGCATTCATAAATTCTGGTATCAACTGAAGGAAAGATCCAATCATAGGTAATACATGTACACATAAAATATAAAAGTATTTGATTTACCACTCACGTTAAAATTTTTACAAAATAATGGAATGTTAATGATAAGGTTACTAGGTCAAATATTATGTCCATACCTGTTAACCCTCCCACTTTGAGGGGGGGAGACTCCCTCTTAGAAGTAAAGTCTTCCCCTTTGAATGGGTCTCCCTTGATGGAGATCAAAATCTCCCACTTATTGCTTTTTCTCCCCCAAACCTCCATCATTGACAAAATAGGCTCATTTTCTAACAGTATTCCAAAATTTGTTTTGCTTTCTTGACAAAATTATGAAACATGATGCATATATCTAAAATCATGGTAGAATTTTGATTTTAGAAATTGATCTGACAGCTTATATAAATGATTTCTTCTATTCCATTTTCTCTTTTCTACCATGATTTTAAAATTATGCATATTTCATAATTTTGCCAAAAAGAACTAAACAAATTTGGGAATACTGTTAAAAATGACACCATTTTGTCTATGAGGGAGGTTTAGGGGAGAAAAGGCAGTAAGGGGGAGATTTTGATCTCCCTCAAGGGAGATCCATTCAAAGGGAGAGATTATGCTTCTAAGAGGAAGTCAGTGAGAATTACCCTTTACCAAAAATATTGAAATAGGAGGCCAATTCAAATACAAAGGACATCCAATGAGTGCAATACAAGGATTGAAGCCTCAGTAATTTAAGTGGTAAGAATTTTTTCAAAGTCACAAGGTCAATATTCTTGAATATTACATATGGTAGAGGTTCCAATTGATTTCATTGGATGAAATTGTCACATGATTTTAAGAATATTCAGTGAATTATCAGCTTTGCTTCTATTTATAGGTATATTGACGCTATGTTTCTATTTTAAAGTATATTGATGTTACATATTGAAGCTATGTTTCTATTTTTATGGCCCCGGATCTTTAGATCGGGGGCATATTGTTTTTGCCCTGTCTGTTTGTCTGTATGTATGTCTGTCTGTCTGTCTGTCCGCAACTTTAACCTGGCTCATAACTTTTAAACCAGATGTGATAGGACCTTTATATTTGGTATGTGTATTGATCATATGAAGCTGAACACTATTATGCAAATTTTACTAAGGTCAGGTCAAAGGTCAAGGTCACAGAGGTCAAAAGGTCAAAATCCAAATTTTGCTATTAGCTCGTTAATGACAATTGATAGAGGCTTGATATTACATATGTGAATAGATCTAATTAAGCTTAATTCAAATATACCAAAAAATTTGGGTCAGATCAAAGGTCAAGGTCACAGAGTGCAAATTTGAAAACTTCAACAAAAACTTTTAACATTGCCTATATCTTTTCAACCAGGTGTGATAGGACCTTCATATTTGGCCTGTATATTGGTCATATGAAGCTGAACAGCAGTATGCAAATTTTTCTAAGGTCAGGTCAAAGGTCAAGGTCACAGAGGTCAAAATATAGAATTTGCTATAGCTCTTCAATTTCAGTTGCTAGAGGCTTTATATTTGATATGTGAATAGATCTAATGAAAATTAGCACAAATCCATAGGTCAAAGGTCAAGGTCACTGAGAGCAAAGTTGAAAACTTTTAAAATTGTATATATCTTTCCCACCAGATGTGATAGGACCTTCATATTGGGCCTGTATATTGGTTATATGATACTGAACAGTATTATTCAAATTTTACTTAGGTCAGGTCAAGGTCACAAGGTCAATGTCACAGAGTTCAAAAGGTCAAAATCTAGATTTTACTGTAGGTCATTATCTATGATTGCTACAGGTTTCGTATTCTATGTGTGAATAGATCTAATAGAGCTTAGTACAAATCCACCAAAAAATTTTGGTGAGGTTGAAAGTCAAGGTCACTGAGTGAAAATTTTAAAACTTTAACATTGCCTTTATCTTTTCAACCAGATGTGATAGGACCTTCATATTTGGCCTGTATATTGATCATATCAAGCTGAACAACATTATGCAAATTTCATTAAGGTCAAGGTCACAGAGGTCAAAAGGTCAAAATCTAGATTTTGCTTTTATCTCATTAATCATGATTGCAATAGGCTTGATATTCCATATGTGAATAGTTCTAATGGAGCTTAGTACAATTGTCTACTTAACCTTAATTTCTAGTGATTGGAATTTTAGCATGTTTGTATTGTAGACATGGTAGCTACTAGGGGCATAGTGTTTCACAAACACATCTTGTTTTTAAGTATATCGAAGTTACATATTGATGCTATGTTTCTATTTTCAGCAATTTGACGTTATATTTCTATTAAATACATATACTCACACTACAGTACTTAATTTAGATCCAGTTGGACATAAAATTTATTGTTTTTCCTACAGAAAGCTCTTATAAAAATATTCAACAAGTGAAGACCCTAAAAGATGTCTCGCCCGTCCCTGCTGGCCTCTAACTTGATGTGAAATCTAAGTGAACTAATCAGAAAAGTGAACATGCTCACTAGACCGTGAAATTGAGGTCAAGGACAAAAGTCACCTGCAAGACTGACATGTACTACCCAAGACCAACCTATATACCAAATATTATCAACCTACCACTTCTAGGTATTGAGAAATGGACTTAAGCAGAAAAACTTATCATGGCCACTAGACCATGAAATTGAGGTCAAGGACAAAATTCAAGTGCCGGACTGACATGTACTACCCAAGACCAACTTACATACCAAATATTATCAACCTACCACTTCTAATTATTGAGAAATGGACTTGGCCACTAGACCGTGAAATTGAGGTCAAGGTCACATAACGTTATGTCTGTCAGGTAGCACTTGATTAGTACTACCACTGGACCAAATATGAGGTTCCTACATCAAAGGGTTTTCAAAATATCCTGCATTAAGTAAAAGTTAACGCGGTCGCCGTCGTCATACTTTGCACGCATATGTCTCGCTTTCGCGACTTTCGTTGCGGGCGAGACAAAAATATCGAAGATGCTTTTCCCATAAAAATAATTAAGGGGTGGTCCTGATTTAAAGACATGTTTGGCAGAATAACCACTGAAATCAGTAAAAGTCTATTTAGCAGTTTTCACATGGTATTTATGGTACACTCCATATAAACAAGGACGTATATTTAGAAGGATAAGCATCCCATGGTAATTTGGAAATATATCGATTTTGTCACTTTGGGACAAACAACGGAAATATAATAATGATGACAACAAAAATGGTTCTGCGAGTACAGTAGATGTTAAACTTTACGAAAATGGTAAATTTATGAAATTCTGTGCATTACTTTTAAAGACTTTAGTTCCAAATCGTGGTGCATTTTTACCGATGAAAACTGGAAGTGGATAAAAAATCAACGAAAATGTTTTGATATGTGTATTGAAGAAACTACTTGCTGTAATGTAACGAAATTTACTCTACGGATGTAAAAATCATTCAGCTTTCAGGAAAGTATAATTTTATTAAAATCCATACACAACTTTTTAAGTAGAAAGCTCAAAAGTAAATGCATACCAAACGCCTCGCGATAAATTTTAAATTGCAACATGGATTTTGTACCAGTTACCTATCCTTCTAAATGTACGTCCTTGATATAAACAAAAAAGATTTGCTTGTTTTTTTTTATTTCTAGATAAGAGATGTCTGGCCTATATATTTGGTGTACAGATCAATTTCCACCTTCAAATATACCAGAGCTGCTATTTCGATTGTTAATTTCCAGCTTATTCAAAAAATCTGTCCCCACAAAAATGTAAAGAGATACCATTAAAACTACATATGTAATATAACAATGTTGGACTTTTTACTCTGTCAATATGTTAAATATGGACCTGTTAGGAATATATAGACCTCGGACTTCATCCTTGGTCAATATATTCCTTACAGGTCCATATTTAACATACTGACTTTGTAAAAAGTCCATAATTTAAATATTCTTGAACTTGAAGGTCTTGCAATTAGCAACCATCACTTATCATTGAAATATATCAAATGTAAAGGTTTTCTAACAATAGAACACATACAAAGAGCATGGTCATGAAAGGTCTAGGCACAATAAGTGCACTTAAGAAATAAGAAAGTTCTGTCATTTACCATTCAAATAATATATTCAATGCATTTTGTTAATTTTTATAAAAATTAAATATTAAGGTCAGTTTAATTAATACCATTTGAGTCTAACCACAGGGAATGTACATGCGAAATAGCAAAGCTTTATCACCGGGTATGCCAAGTGTTAAAGTCTTGCAGACAAACAGACAAGAACTAAATGCCTCCCAATCTTTGATTCTTCGCAGGCATGAAAAACAACAAAGAAAGGCACAGTTCTGTTTTGTAGTTTGGTTTTACTCTGTATGCTGTGAGGATAAAGATATTTTTCCACTGACCATTACAAGTTTAAGTGTTTAATTTCTGTTTCATGATTACCTTTAAATGTTTAAAAGTTTTAAATTTTTAAATGTTTAATTGTTTTGCAATACATAGACTTATATATTGGTTGAAAATCATATCATATAGACATGTACATTGTAAATAATAAAGAATACAATGCATACATAAGTGTAATTGTTTATTTTCTTCAAATAAACATGTAAATACAATAACATTATGCAATAGAAAAAACAGATTACAACATGTACTCCTACATTTGTTTTGAAATATTATAATGTTTATTCATGAAATATGGTAAAACCAAAGCTTAATTGGAAGGTTTTTGAAATATGCAAGTAGCATCTTTATCCATTTTATTACTGTTTTTAAATTGAGGGGCAAAAGACCAATTTTTGTGTGAAATAAGGACAGTGAACAAGCAAATACATGATAATTGTATGGTAATAGTAAAATACATACTACATAATGGCTGAAGGTCACTTTCCAAAAATTATATCATAAGGAAAATAAGGCCACTTATGGTAAAAATAATAAACTGTCGATAAAGTCTTCTTGGATGTTTATCATTTAGAATATAAACTTAAGAGTGTATCAACGAACAGTTTTCTGTACATATATCATTTTGTTATAATGGTTCTGGCAAAAGAAATCTCCATCACAAAATACTACTATGCAAATCTCTTACTTTTGATTTTCTGATGAAGTGGATTTTTAAAAATTAGATGTATGTTTATAAAGATACAAGGATTGATCAACCCATGGAATGTGATATTCACCTAGGCTGCTAAGGCCGAGGTGAATATCACATTCCATGGGTTGATCAATCCTTGTATTATATCAAAAGAGAGGGTTCATGAATAGTCAAAATCTGCCCTGAATTTTTAGATTTCTTTCATTACTTTTCAAATTTGAATGAATGCATTTTTAAAATCCTTACGTCTTGAAACAAAAGGCATTTCGATGTGACTGCATCATAGTGACAATAAACATGATAAAATCTTTGCAACAGAAGAATCATGACCATTATTAGCCTATTTTGGGGCAAAATAACTTATGCTGCATCAAAGATCCAATATCTCTAAAAGTCTTTGTGTTTAGGCCTAAAAACAAAAAGTTCTGTTTCCGGTTGGCCGACAGACCCTAGTCTAGACCCCCCGACTCAAACTTTTTTATTCCAACTTCAAAAAAATTAAAAGTTTGGATGCCCGACCGAACATGTTTTCGTTCCTGTTTGTAAAACTTTGCTGATTTTTAGAGCAATATGAGCGCAATCTGAGCGCATTAATTGATCAAATTGTGTCTTGTAATGCTGTTTACTCATCAAAATCGAAGAGAAAAGCCAAGGAAATTTCTTTTTGTGCAATTGTTTTTGACTTCCAGTTACAGTGAGTTCGGGAACGGAAACGGTACATTTTCCAGGTCCCCTAAATTAGCAACCAGAATCGTCCAAATCACAAAGAAATCGACCTGAAGAAAAAAATTTAAAAAATAAAAAATAAATCCGACTACTGACCCAAATTTTTCAGAGGACCATAACTGGAAACACAACTATTTTTTTTAGGCCTTATATTTTCATATCAGAATTTTTGGATCAAAGGGTGCGACCAACATTACCTACTAGAATGATTTTCATGCCAACAAGAGGGAAAAATGCCCTTTTCTGATGAAAATATTACAAATGACTATTTTAATAAGAATGTATCCAGGTTAAACAACATGATTTCCATCTAACTTTTGATGATCGCAAAAAATATAATTACACTAGAGAATTTTCACAGTAATAGTTTTAATCACTATTTCAAGTTGAAATTAAGAACCAATTTCTACTCTTTATGAACCTTGTAAATTTTTGTGAAAACCTTGTAAAGTCTTTGTTAAAATTCTAAAGAAAATTTTTCAAAAGAAGTTCAGTTTGAGCTTTTGATTATGTGGTTTATGTAAATGAACAATGAAAGGATATGATAAAAATGTACTAAATGCTACAAAATAAGTTCAAGATGGGCCTTAGCAACAGGAATTCACTTGCTAGATGTCAAACTTCACTACAAACTCTAATTCTGGTACTCATTTGATGACATATCACTTGATCTGATCCACTAGTGAAAAATGGATTCAATTAATTTGTACACTGAATGAAAAGCATGTAAAAATATTGTTTTACATGCATATTTAAAAATAAAGTTTCACTCTTGAATAATTCAATACATTATTAATGTCCTGCATGCTAATATGTATATACATCAATTTCTATGCATAGAACCTATAAAGTTACCATTCTCCAGTCTCCTTAAGCAATTCAAAGAAAAAAGAGCATTGTACAAAAATTATCAACTTACACAAATTATTATTTTTAAAATATCTTTCAACAACTTATTATTGTCAGCCTTTGGTAAAACTACCCCTAAATCTAGCCAAAATCCCCTCATAACTGTAGGAACTGATGGATTTTGATAGATGCTTTGTTTAAAAAGCTAAATCTACAGCAGCAGAAATTCAAACAAGTCGCCAAGATTAACAATATCTTATTGGCTACTTTGATTATTCAAACTAATTTTTATGAAATGAAATTAGGGAAAAACAAGAAATTCCATGTATTTTCAGTGAAATACAATTTTGATCAAATAAATTTTATATGTAATAAGTTTTTATATCAAGTAAGCAAACAGTTGATAATATACAATATTAATTGGAGATTTTTTGGCTAGCACAAACTACTTTGTTTCAACATATTGCAAGTGTTAATTTAATAATGTCATCTTCAAAATGTATCATTAAAACAAAATTTGATTTATAGAATCAATCCATACTAAATGTTGGCATTATATTTTTATATATTTTGTAGAAAACACCAAAATTAAATACTTTTTACTTTTATCATATTACAATGAAGTGCAGATATATAATTCTAATACCTGCATTTGTCAAAAATGTCGCACAAAATTTATGTAGCTACGTGCATATCACATTTCCATTATCTGCTTAAAATAGCCCATTAAGGGACATTCAAAATGTTCACATGGTAAATTGTGGTCTTGATACCTTAATACAAAGCATGAAACATTGCTGTGTAAATTGTGGTACTTGTATGTTAAACATGTAGACAACCATGTAAATTCACAAAACAGATTCTTAACACATATTCCACTTATTTGATTCCACTTTTTTACATTCTTGCAGCACATTAACTTCATAAATTTACAGTATCCTAACATTCCTGTAATATGACTTCTGTGGAGAAAACAATACAATAAATAACAAATTGACATGTAGATCTGAGGTATGACTATAGGAAATCCATTTATTCCATATTACATCCTAATGTCAGTTTAAACGTTATAGTATTCGGCGTTGTAGGATCTGCTATGTATAAATCTTGTCCATCGTGTAAACCCAGTTCTGTAAATAGAGAAGTTTTAAGTTAGTTTGTTTCTAAAAGATAGTCATCAACAATATTAAACAAATATAACACATAATTTTTATCACCATTGCAGCATTTTTTCACCTTTTTTACATCATAAAAGTGATGTAACCACATACATGTACATGTGTATCTCTGTGAAAATCACATCAAAGATCTTCAATCAAAATAAAAGTTTAGAAACTTGTCCAAATTTTATCCAAATTTTGTTTATTTCAGAATGCATAAGAAAGTAATATACAATATATGTACATTGTTGGAAAATATATAATTTATTTGACAAGCTTTAGAAACAGGCAGAAATGTGAGGTTTACCGAGCATTTCTTGCCTGTTTCGCAGGGAGTACAAATAAACTTTATTATTCCGACAATGTACGTATATTATTTTTATCCTGCAATCATTTAAACCCTATTTAAAAATGCATTTTCTTTTTGAAGCGGGACCAGGAAGACAGTAAACAACTTCGGCCATTTTGTTATAATCCTTGACATCATAAGAGAATTTACACTGTGACGTCAAAGTATTCGAGGTTTTCAAACCAGTCACCTGTCTTTTCTTCGTTCGAATTCGCGGACCGGTTACCAGTCTACCCTACGAATACGGAAAAAAATATTCGTAGGGTCGTATTCGTCTAGTAAATACCACCATTGCAGGATAAAATGAATTACCAGTAATACAATGGGATTTTAAAGGTATTGTATCTATTGTTTTGAGATCCAAATGTACATTTGTACTTTCAAACAAGATGTGTTTGTGAAACACTACATATGCCCCAGATTCCAATTTTTACCCCTTTTTGACCCCTATGACCTTGACCTTTGACCTTTGACCTATTTTTTTTTTGCATATTTATGTTCCTCTTGACTAGACCTATACACTTGCCAAGTATCAAAAGTGTACCTTATATAGTTCAAAAGTTATAGCCAAGGTTAAAGTTTCGAACGCACAGACAAACAGACAGACAGACAGGACAAAAACAATATGTCCCCGATCCTTGATCTGGGGGCATAAAAAGACCAGTTAACTCTTTGTCCACCAGAGCTTTTTTGTAGAAAGTTGCATTTTCATTTCTTTGCAAATTTATGCAACTAAAAATGGTGTTTTTTGACATTTTTTTCGTACCTAAGTCGTCCCAGAGAACCGGAAGTGTTACCAAACCGACTTTTCTTCGCTCCAGTAACTAAGCCTGTAACACCACTTTCATTTCTGAATCTTTGACAATGGTGTTTTTTGACGTTTTTTTCGTACTAAAGTTGTCCCAGAGAACCGGAAGTGTTACCAAACCGACTTTTCTTCACTCCAGTAGCTAAGCCTGTAACACCACTTTCATTTCTGAATCTTTGACATAAATAGCGTAAGAATTGCTCATGACAGAGAAATATATGGAAAGCTGGTAGTGTCAAAATCACTCAATTTCCTTATTTTTCACTGAAATTAGGTGCAGTTTCTTTCTGTGGGTGATTGTTCCTAAAATTGTGATATGTCTGTTATTCTCAATTATTTTTCTACATTATTTAACCGAAGTTCGAGCATTTTCACCTTCTTTTCCCAAACGGAATTATCTTTGAAGTTGCCTACCCTCCCTTAAGGTAGTTGGGGTGTCTGGGTTTCTGACATAAGAACTTTTTAAAAATTTGTACAATGAAACTTTGAGCCATATGCTATAAAAATATGCAAAAAATTTGGGGGCCAAGGATATGATAAAAAAGATACAGGGTTCTAAAGATTGGTCAAATTTGGGCTTTTTGCACTATATTTACAATAGAAATATATGGAAAATAGCCCTATACCACAATTCAATGGCATATTTTTTTCTATAAGCAGACATACAAATTTTTCCAAACTTTGTATATTTATTGGTATAATATAGAACTTCAATTTAAAGACATAAAAAAGATATGTCACAGGCCTTCTGAAAAAGTTATTTCATGAAACATGAAGAATTTGTTAGTTTTTCAAGAAGGTGGAGATAACTTAATCAAAGTAATTTGGCACCTCAAAAATAAAAAAAAAAACAACATATTTTTGGAAAATTTATAATAAATGTTTTTGTTAAAATGATTTAGACTATTTAAAAAAGAAATTGGGATCAACAACCATATTTTTTTAACAAATTTATAAAATTTGACTTTTTCAATGGTATTTTAGTATAGAATTGTCTCCCTTTGATTAAACTTTTTGATTTTTTGGCAAATATGTAATATTATTCGAGGAGACATGATACTTATTGTTCATTTTTATTTCAATTATTGTATTAAAGACATACAAAATCATTTAGACACCATTCTCATTGAATTACTGAATTTTTGCTTAGATGCGCAAAAAAGAAGCACAGTTTTAGACACCCCAACTACCTTAAATTTGACAATTTTTTGGATTTTCTGTTTCCGGAGCTCTTGTAACAGCTGTTATTACTACAAAACTGGTCTTAAAAACTACTACTCATAACTGCTGTAGACATTTGCCATTAGGCTACAGGACACACACAAAAAGTTTGCAATTGAAATGTATGGAGGGCCATGGCGCACATCAATACAGTCTTAGGTAGTAAAGCGGATATATACATCACTGGTGGATAAAGTGTTAACAGAGGTTTGACTTAAATCCAACAAATTATGTAAACTGTCTTTCAACAAAAAAAATGCTATTTTCATGGCACAATGTGAAAATTTCAATACCCGCCATTACTGTCAACAAACCACCTGATCGGTAAAGTGTTGATTAGCTGACAATGAGCTATTTTTATCATTTTGCCTCTGATAATATCTAACTAGCTAAAGATATGAAAAAATAATTGTGTAAATGGCCTTTTATTTTAACATTTTATAGGAAATGGAAGCCTTACAAATATCAAATTAAATGAAATATAGACACGGATATGACAGTTTGAACCGAATCCCTTCTGAATTTTTCATCACACTTGAACTTCCAGACTGAAGAAAACAATTTTATTTTTCTTAGAATTCTGTCCTGTTTGAACCTTTTTATCATTTATACTTAAAAGAAGGCTTCAGATAAAGTTACAGGGTTGCCACTGCTTTTATGTCTCCAAATTCAAGGATTTTTCCAGGACTTTTCAAGGATATTCTAGTCATTTTCAAGAATAGAAAACAAAATTCTAAGATGCGATAATAATTTTCCAGAATTTGCTGACATATCACCTATCGATATTAAATTTCTCATTTTCCAGGGCTATTTCAAGATATTCCAAACATTTAAAATTCAATGTCTTTTCGAGGCCCTTGAAGTTCAAAATGAAATTCAAGGGTTTTTCCAGCTTTCAAGGATGTGTGGCAACCCTGAAATGAATAATACTATGAAACCAATTTACAGTTAAAAAATAACTACTATCTTACTAACCTCTAACTTTGTCAGTTAAAGTCCAAGGCTAAACTACATTCAAAATGTTTTTTCCCTGGATTTTAAGGTGAAAAAGACACTTCAGATTATCTACGAAAGCACATAATACATGGCTTTTTACCAAAGTTGCATATAGTGGCCTTACTTTAGACAGTCTTTCATCAAGTCAACAATAATTAATTTTAGTTTTAAAGACATTTTCATTTTATAAATTCAACAATACTAACCATTAAGTGTTTTCTTTAAATTTTCTCTTGTTCTCTCCTCTATAGACTTCACAGTCTGCATATATAATGTTTTATTTTTACCATTTAATGAAGTTGTAATTCCTGGAGACTTCATTTGACTGAAAAAAAATCATTTCCTTTATCCAGTATTGTGAATTAAATATTACATATTTATAGGAACAGTACATTCAATTTATAAACTTCTAGGTACATAGGGGAAATTGAAATCTGGATGTAATTTAACAGAAAAACATGAACTCTCAGAGTTAAAATATAAACTTGGTCCAGCAACATACTGTGAAAGTACTTTTATTCGTGGATGCCAATTTTCGTGGATTGGTTCATGGATTCTTAAATTCGTGGTTTAAGATTTTCGACAGTACAAATCGACGGGAGATTTGTATTTCGTTGGGTATCAAATTTCGTGGTTTAAGTCAACCACGAAAACCACGAAAATTGGTACCCCACAAACAATTGTACTTCCACAGTATTAATTTTTTATTTCAAATGCATTTTTGGTATCTATTAATAACAGTCTAAGGCTGTCATATTCATTAAGGAGGAAACAGCTTGACTATGCACAAATCTTTTAGAATATCTGGGAACAGAAGACTTGCTATTTGCTATTAATAAATCAAAATAGTTCTTTTCTATTAAAAATATAATTAAAAACAAGATGAGTTTGTGAAACACTATGCCCCCAGTAGCAACCATGTCTACAATACAAAATTAATGCTAAAAAATGCATTTTCACTAGAAATTAAGGTTTAGTAAATGAAATAAAACGGATAACAGGAATCATCTACATGGCTGAAAATTATAATTACATGCCAAAATCTGCCAGGAACCTACACAGGAAAAACACAAATTAGACAAAAGACAAACAAAAACAATGATAGGAACTGTGGATAGCTGGACTTGGTACAAGCACTAGCAAAAGCCAGCGGTAGGTTTAAGCCAGTTTATGGGTACCCAAACCTCCCCTTTATCTGTCCCCTTTCCCTATAGTATAATAAACATACGAATAAAACCCAATACAGGTAGACTACTAACTCCATAACCAAAACCTTGAAAGGAAAGCAAATGACAATACATAATTTTGAAAGATAGGTCAAGGAGTGCTCGCTGCTGATCTGCAAGCTAGCTCAAGGAGCCTAGGCTGCTGGTAAAACACTGTCACACTATGGAAGAAAAAATCAAACTCAAAACTTCCAGAACGATTTGGTGAAGAATAATCATATATTTCAGTAGACATCGGCATTACCAGTGAGAGGTCAGTATATATGTAAAATTTTTAAGTCACTAGATCTCAAAGCTTATTTTATGGATGCAAGAAGAGTATCTTGTCAATATCCCCTATTATTTACAGAATCAAAGTTATGTCACAGCTTTTCTGGATTTTTAATCAGCTTCTGGCATTTTTTAACAACATTTCCATAAAAACGAGGATTAGAAATGCTCTTGGTAATAAACTGTTTGCAAGACACCATATTTCCATTTCAAATTTTCATTTGTAGACATTATATATGCATAATGACTCCGTAATAATGAACCATGAAATTGAATGAAATTGTACTAAGCTCTATTTGATCTATTCACATAAAGAATATCAAACCTATAGCAATGTAATTAATGAGCTAAAAGCAAAATGTAGATTTTGACATTTTGACCTCTGTGACCTTGACCTTAGACATAACCCAAAATTTTTGGTACAAAGATTTTTAGGTAACTTTGTTGTAAGCTCCGTTAAATCTATTCACGTGAATTCTGTTCAGCTTCATTTAACTAATATACAGGCCAAATATTAAGGTCCTATTACATCTAGTTGAAAAGATATAGGCAATGTTAAACTTTTTGTTAAAGTTTTCAAAATGGCACTCAGTGACCTTGACCTTTGACCTGACCCATTTTCTTTGGGTAGATTTGTACTAAGCTCTATTTGATCTATTCACATATGGAATATCAAGCCTCTAGCAATTGTAACTAGAGCTGTCGCCGAATGGCAGCCAAATATACCCCCCACTCATTGAACCCTGAATCGATTTGGTAAGTGCAAATTTAAATTGGTGCGGACACAATACAGGTTTGTTACAATTTTAAGTGCTTTAAGAAGAGTTGCACTCAAGAGGTAACCCATACATAGGGAATCTATGAAAAGTCAAAAGTCAAATTACCTCCCCTTCCTGGTTTCCAACAATAATTATATTCCTTCATGCACATCTCCATATAGTGTCCTTCCTTTGTATAATGTTTCATCAAAATCCTTTAAGTGTTTTAAAAAGAGTTGCACTTACGAGGTAACTCATACATAGGGAATCAATGAAAAGTGTAAATCAAATTATCTCCCCTCGCTGGTTTTGGACAATAATTATATTCCTTCATGCACATCTCCATATAGTGTCCTTCCTTTGTGTAAAGTTTCATCAAAATCCTTCATGTCGTTTAAGAGGAGTTTCGCTTACAAGAAGTGTGGACAGACGGACGGACAGACAGACAGACAGGGTGATTCCTATATACCCCCCAAACTTTGTTTGCAGGGGGTATAATTACTGAGCTAAAGCAAAATCTAGATTTTGACCTTAAGGCCTCTGTGACCTCAACCTCTGATCTGACCATAGAGAAATTTGCAAATGGTGTTCAGCTTTCATGATCAATACACATACCAACCAGAGGCTCCCAAGAGCCTGTATCGCTCACCTGGCTTTAAGTTGCCAAAATCAAGGTAACATTGTAAGTTATACAGTTGATCTTCAGTTTCTCAAACTTTCTTAGCTCAAACACCACCAATATCTTGAAATGTATTTAAAGTCTGATCATGTTTTACTATATTTCTTTGTTGGGCTTATTTGACAAAAAACGTTCTTGCTAAGGACCACTTTCTACACCAGATTTGAAGTCGAGACGTCATTTTGTAAATGGCAAGCAACAAATAATTTTAAACATCGGTTTTGAACTCGCAACATCAATATCTATTTGGAAACCAAATTTCATTGAAATCAGACAATGTTGAATTGTCCTGCCTTTTTTAGCAGCCATTTTAAAAATCCCGGGCATAATAAGTAATGGTCATACATTTAAATGATTGGATATGATTACCTTTTTAAAACTAAGGCAGAATTTCAAAGTTAAGTTTAGTTAAAACAAAAGTTTTAGCTGTGTCAGGCAAATTAAATGTGTTAAAAGTTTGATTTAAACAAAATTTCCTTTAAAACTTGAAAGGAAAAATACCCTTTATGCCATGATCTCAAAAGCAATGCTCTTAAAAGGAATTAACTCTTATAAAAAACAACTAAAATATTTGACCTTTACTATAAATTTCATCATTAGTAATATATATATACTTACTACTCTTGACTGTCTATAAGATATGTTAATATATCTTGTAATTTATCACCATCAGAAAACTTTAATGTCTTTGGTATAATACTGCAAGCTATACAGTCTTCCTGTCAAAATATCATTGGACTTAATGTTACATTAAGAAAAAATAATTATATCAATATATTCAATCATGTTTACATTGAGAAGAGTATATCTACTGACGACACATACAAGAGGTACTTTGACTACTAGGCAACAAAACAATTCCTTCACTTGAAAATTGTATCAATGCTTAAAGCTTAAATAACCCGAAAAACTGTGAACAAAGCTCACTAATATAGAACCCCTGCTCCAAATTTGATTCCAGAAAAAAATTAAAAATCAAACCACATCAAATTTTTACATAGATGATGGACAATGGCAATATGCACTGAACATTCTGTGAAAATTTCATTGAATTTCACCATGTGGTCTAGGAGGGGTTGTACCCACAAAGTGTGTGCCCCATGGTGGACAGACAAATGGACCGACAGATGGACATAGGAACATACGGACACCATGATCACTATATACAACCCACTAAAGCAGGGGGTTTGAAAAACAAGAGGCTCTCAAGAGCATGTATCTCTCACCTGTAACCTGGTGCTTAACAAATTCCATTGACAGCCATACTGATAGAACATGTTTTCCAGTAGGGTGCAATGTTAAACTATATTCCCCGCTGGCAGCCATCTCGGATAAGCAGCTAACCTGTAAAACAACTTCTTTTATAGAGGACCATCCAAGGATTATTGTGGCCAAGTTTGGTTCCAATTGGCTCAATAGTTTCTGATGAGAAGATCTATGAATGTTTTCCCATAGGATCCAATGTTCAACTATGTTCCCCGCTGGCCACCATCTTGGATAAGCGGCAAGCCTGAAAAAAGTTTTTTGTAGTGGACTACCTAAGGACTAGTGTGGCCAAGTTTGGTTCCAATTGGGTCAGTAGTTCTGAGGAGAAGATCTCTGAATGTTTTCTCATAGGATCCAATGTTCAACTATGTTCCCTGCTGGCGGCCATCTTGGATAAGCCGCAAACCTGAAAAACAACTTTTTGTAGGGACCTACTAAGGACTAGTGTGGCCAAGTTTGGTTCCAATTGGCTCAGTAGTTTCTAAGGAGAAGATCTCTGAATGGGGTTTCCCATAGGCTCCAATGTTAACCTATATTCCCCACTGGCAGCCATCTTGGATGAGCAGAGAACCTGAAAAACATTTTTTTTGTAGGGGACCACCTAAGGACTATTGTGGATAAGTTTGGTTCCAATTGGCCTGGTAGTTTCTGAGGAGAAGATCTCTGAATGTTTTCCCATATTGTCCAATGTTAAATTACGTTTCCCACTGGCAGCCTTCTTGGATGAGGTACTGTGACAGTCATTAAAATCACAAACTTTGAAGGGGACCACCCAAGGATTATTCTGACTAAATTTGGTTAAAATTGTTCAAGCAGTTTCAGAGGAGAAGATCTTTCAATGCATTTCCCATAGGGTCCTATGTTAAAACTATGTTCTCTGCTGGGGCCATCTTGGGTGAGGTACGGTCATAAAAATCACAAACTTTGAAGGGGATCACCCAAGGACTATTGTGACTAAATTTTGTTTTAAGTAGTTCAAGGGGCTTCAGGGGAAAAAAAACTTTTGAACGCATTTCCAATAGGGTCCTGTGTTGGTTCAAATTTGCTCAGTAGTTTCTGAGAAGATCTCGGAATGGGTTTTCCCATAGGGTCCAATGTTAAACTATGTTCCCTGCTGGCAGCCATCTTGGATGAGCGGTGAACCTGAAAAACAACCTTTTTATAGGGGACCACCCAAGGACTATTGTGGATAAGTTTGGTTCCAATTGGCCTGGTTGTTTCTGAGGAGAAGATCTCTGAATGTTTTCCCATATTGTCAAATGTTAAACTATGCTCCCTGCTGGCAGCCTTCTTGGATGAAGTACGTGCGTAAAAATCACAAACTTTGAAGGGGACCACCCAAAGATTATTGTGACTTAATTTGGTTAAAATTGTTCAAGCAGTTTCAGGGGAGAAGATCTTTGAATGCATTTCCCATAGGGTCCTATGTTAAAAATATGTTCTCCGCTGGGGGCCATCTTGGCTGAGGTACGGTCATAAAAATCACAAACTTTGAAGGGGACCACCCAAGGACTATTGTGACTAAATTTGGTTAAAATTGTTCAAGCAGTTTCAGAGAAGATCTTTGAATGCATTTCCCATAGGGTCCTATGTAAAAATATGTTCCAAGCTTGCAGTCATCTTGGATGAGGTACAGTCTTAAAAATCATAAACTTTCATGAGGACCACCCAAGGACTATATGACTAAATTTTGTTTAAATTGTTCAAGCAGCTTCAGAGGAGAAGATCTTCAGATGCATTCCTCATAGGGTCCTGTGTTAAACTATGTTCTCCACTGGCAGCCATCTTGAATAGGTACAGTCATAAAATTCATAAACATTGAAGGGGACCACCCAAGGATTATTGTGACTAAATTTGGTTAAAATTGTTCAAGCATTTTCAGAGAAGATCTTTCAATGCATTTCCCATAGGGTCCTATGTTAAAACTATGTTCTCTGCTGGCAGCCATCTTGGATGAGGTAGGGTCATAAAAATCACAAACTTTGAAGGGGACCACCCAAGGATTATTGTGACTAAATTTGGTTAAAATTGTTCGAGGGGCTTCAGAGAAGAAGATCTTTGAATGAATTCCAACAGGGTCCTATGTTAAACTATGTTCTCTGCTGGCGGCCATCTTCGATGAGGTATGGTCATAAAAATCACAAACTTTGAAGGGGACCACCCAAGGACTATTGTGACTAAATTTGGTTAAAATTGTTCACGCAGCTTCAGAGGAGAAGAACTTTGAATGCATTTCCCATAGGGTCCTATGTTAAATTATGTTCCCCGCTGGGGGCCATCTTGGATAAGGTAGGGTCATAAAAATCACAAACTTTGAAGGGGACCATCAAAGGACTATATTGTGACTAAATTAGGTTAAAATTGTTCAAACGGCTTCAGAGGAGAAGATCTTTGAATGCATTTCGTATAGGGTCCTATGTTAAACTATGTTCCCCGCTGGCGGCCATCTTGGATGAGGTAGGGTCATAAAAATCACAAACTTTGAAGGGGACAACCAAAGGACTACTTTGACTAAATTTGGCTTAAATTGTTCAAGCAGCTTCAGAGGAGAAGATCTTTGAATGCATATCCCATAGGGTCCTATGTTAAATTATGTTCCCCGCTGGGGGCCATCTTGGATTAGGTATGGTCATAAAAATCACAAACTTTGAAGGGGAACATCCAAGGACTATTGTGACTAAATTAGGTTAAAATTGTTTGAACGGCTTCAGAGGAGAAGATCTTTGAATGCATTTCCCATAGGGTCTTATGTTAAACTATGTCCCCTGCTGGCGGCCATCTTGGATGAGGTAGGGTCATAAAAATCACAAATTTTGAAGGGGACAACCAAAGGACTACTTTGACTAGATTTGCTTTAAATTGGCTCAGTGGTTTCAGAGTCGGAAGATCTTTGAATGAAAAGCTAATGAGGGAAGGACGGACGGATGATGGAAGCCAAGTGATGGCAAAAGCTCACCCATGCTATAGCCAGTTTATGCTTGGAGTCTGCATGATATGACCCCAACAAGATGTTATTCATACAGTATTTGCACTTATGCTTTGAAATAACATTATAAGGTTATACAGTGGAACCTCTGAATACCGGCCACCGTCGGGACCAAAGAAATCGGCCGGTTTTAAGAGGTTCTGGTTTTCGGAGGTTCCGAAATCCAGTCTTCTCAATCCGAACTCTAATAACGGAAGTGTGATATATGATCTGTAAGGTCAGTTTAGGCTATGACTTAACTATTTCAGTATATTTCCCTGCGTGATTGTAAATTTCAATCAATATTGTCGGTAATCTGTTCAAATACAGTTATTTATCGATGAAGAAGGCAAGAGATATGTGACAAATTGAATAAACTTGGTTGATTTCATTGTCCACGGAAAACATCGTCCGGTTTTCAGAGTTGAATTTTAGAAGAAAATATACGTTTGGGACCGATCTATATGGCTGGAATTCGGAATTCAGAGGGGCCGGTTTTCAGAGGAAATTTTAACTTATTTATATAGGTAAAAATTCCGGACCGAAACATAATGTTCTGTTTATAGAGGAATCCGGTTTTTAAAGGGGCCGGTTTTCGGGAGTTCCACTGTATTTAATACATCTTCATCTTGAAGCAGTTTTTTCATTTTTGATGAGAACTAATTTATCCTAATGATATTCAATTTCTGTAAAGAAAACAATGTTAAAGTACATGTTTTAAATGTGCCCATGTGACATAGATGCCTTTACTAGATTTAAAATTTTCCAACATAGGTACAAGTTTGTGAAACTATCATACTTAAATCTGCAAAAATCTGATATCACAAATATCTGCTGTAAGCTTTTTCATATTTTTGTCAGTATAAATACTGCATTATAGCACATCTGGTAAGACTTGTCTCTACAGTTTCTAAAAATATGCTTTAATGATTACAAATATAAAAGGTAACTGAAGACTAACATGATTTAAGAAAGCATGAACATAATGTAAACAATACCATATTACATACCTTTTTCATAGCCTCGAAAGCATAGGTATATATACCTTCTACATCACTAAAATTCATGTAGTTACTCAAGGGCAGACAACAACTGAAAAAAACAGTGATATTCCATGCATGAATGCAACACACACACACCTAAATGCAAGGCTAAGCATGGAATAAGAACAAAAGGTGATAGCCCTTTCAAATTTAAAATTGGTAGATAAAAAAATTTCTAATGATATGTGAAGTTTAAAGTGGTTCTTACCTGTTAGATAAATTTTTCTATTCATCATATGTTGAATAAAGCCCTGTGCTATTTCCCATCAAATCTTGGTGTCCTTATGAGAACAAGATTACACCACTTCATCCCGATTATTAAAATTTTATCCACTCTCTAAATCCACGGCAAGCCTCGCATTAAATTCTTATAAATGTAACTATCTCTAGTTTTATAACTTTAACTATCTCTAATGAATAAAATATTTAATGAATAGGATCTTGTGGTGTAATCTATATATATCATATACTAGTAAAACACAATCTGTCGAGATATGGGTGTGGCACAAGGAGACATAACAAAAACAGAAATATTCAACATCTTGGGCTGAAGTCAGAATTATTGATTAAATTGTGAGTTTTAAGATGACTATAAAGAAGTGTGCTTTGTTTTTCCATGTAGATTGTTAAATTGTATTATTTGTATGTAGTCTATACAAGTACTTTATTCTGTAATTCTGAAATACTGAATTAAACTTACTTTTAGCCTTGTTTTCAGTGAGTGTTTGCACTATCGCTGATCTACATTGTATTTCACATCATGAATCTTAACTTATTTTGTAACTGTTTTATGTTTCAGAACAAAATAAATGGATACACAAAACAGATGGCAGAGTATTACAACATATTACAGAAATAACACCTATAAAACAGTATTATAATCATTACATAATGTTGACCAGTATCAATTGAACAAACTTGAACATCTATGTTTTAAGGAGAAAAAATAATAATGGTGAATTAAATGAAACACCTGTCACAAAATTGCAAAGTTTCAAGGGGCGGCATAACTACATAAACCCTTGGACCCCAAAATCCCAAATCACACTTGGTCTACATCTGTTTTAAGTAATAAATATCTTACTTAGGAAGTTTGAAGGCTATATGTTATTTCATTCACAAGTAATCAGCTGGAAGCCCTAAAATTCACAAATTTCAAAGTTTCAAGGTCCATAACTCCAGAACCCCTTCAGAACCCAAAGTCAAAGTTGGCCTGAGTCTTGTGGTAAACAACTTACATACCAAGTTTCATGAAGTATGAACGGGTCCTGTGCTCCCTCGTTATACTGCCCCTCCTTATTGGCAGTCCCTCATTTATTGCCAACCAATTTCAAGGTCCATTTTTCAAAAAGTTACATAATTTCTATGTTATTTATTCCCTTGATATATCGCCACCCTCACTTGTTGCCAAAATTTTCCCTGATGCAAGTTATCAATTGGAAAGTGTAACCACAAAATTTCAAAGTTTTTAAGGGGCATAATTCCAGAATTACTTGAAACTCTGAACTCAAAATCAAACTTGACCCGAGTTTTGTGGTAAACAACTTACATACTGTATGTTATTTCATTCATAAGTTATCAATCAGAAATTCTTAGGGTAAGGACGGACAAGTGGATGAAGGAATTTACACCAGACTGAGGTATCACATAATAGCTAGCCACTACGTATGGTGGTGTTTAAAAATCAAAGTAATAAATGTGACAATTGATGTATTAACAGATGAATAATGCTTCCAAAATTTCCCATGAATCTTAACTTTGTGTACTGAACTTACTAAAACAGTTGGTTTCATGCATAAAATGTGAACAGATTGGAGGTCTCTAGCTACTCCATTTTAAATGACGTTGAGTTGTATAGCATTTTTAATTTGAAGTTGTTATGTAATGACTTTACCAATAATATTGTATTCTGTAAGAGTATCATACCTTGTTGCTATTTTAAATACTTCTGTAGAAACAGCAGCTGTAAAATAAAATAAAAAGAATAAGTTCCATATGCTTCACATATCTTTTTATCAGCAATCATACATTGAAAAACTTCCTCATACCAGACTATTCTTTTTCTTTTTCAGATTCTGTAGAAAACTTAGTGTGAGAAATGCACCAAACACTTCACAGTCAATTTAAAATATATTTTATTATAAAATCAATTAAAGCCTTTGTAAAAATTAACAACAAAATATGGCAAATATGATTTATTTGAGAACTATTAAAACTTCATTTGTCAAAGTAAAATACATGAACTAACCAGAAATAACTGCATTTGTTGATGCTACTGCCGGTATTATTCTCTTTACAACACCTGAAATCAAATTAATAATATAATGTTAGTTACATACCTCTATCTTATGAATTACAAGATAAAAAAGCTGCTTTCAGGTCATTACATTTATTTTGTTTATTTGTTCATTATCTCAAGTTTTGAATTCATCTGCACTGAAAAGACAGATATACAAGTAGACACATGCAAAACTAAAATTTACTACAATGTGGATTTTTTTCATAATCATAACAAGAGAACAAAGCAGTCCAAAATGACTACTAATCCTCTTGCCAATTTGTTTTTTATTCAAATAAGTCAGTCTGAGACTTCTAAGTAACCAGCAACCCAAAATATCCTCTATTATCATTGATTATTGGTATATTGTCAACTTTACCCTTGGTCACTGATGCATAAAATGTAGGTCAAAATAACCTTATTTTTATCAGAAGCCTCTTGACTATTCCAGATTTATCTAGTGACAAAATATTATTCCTCTCACTGTTCTTGTATCTCAGATCTGGACTTTTAACACAAACTTAATTCTCAGTCACCCATGCATGAAATGTAGGTCAAAGTGACCTTTTTCTTAGCAGGAACCTGGTAACTATCAAGGACCCATCCAATGACAAATATTATTTCTCTACTGACTCTAGTATCTCAGATTTCGACTTTAACACAAACTTTTACACGAGTCACTCATGCATGAAATATAGGTCAAGGTGACCCAATTTTTATACCAACTTCAAGAACTATCAACGATACATGTGTGGACAATAGCTCGTGCACCTATGACTTGTACTTCAAAAGATACATAGACTTTAACTTTGTGACCGATGAACTAATGGGGGAAACGCTATATCCCCTCCCCAGATCATTTTTTTTAATCTGTTTGTAAAAATAGTAATGGTGCATTACATGATACTCTGCCACATTTTACAAAATTTCTAAATTTCAAAGCATAGCCCCTTGGACCTCTGGGCCAAAAGTAAAACTTGACCTAAGTTTTGTGGTAAACAACTTGCATATCAAGTTTGAAGACAAAATGTTATTTCATTCACAAGTTATAATTCAGAAACCTCCAAATTCTAAAAAAAAATAACAGTTTGAAGGGGCATAACTCCAGAACCTGTTAGATGTATGAACCTATAGTGGAACTTGGCCTGAGTTTTGTGGTAAACACGTACCAAGTTTGATGACAGATTGTTTTTTTCGTTTACAAGAAACCCTGAAATTCTCAAAATTTCAAAGCTTCAAGGGGAATAACTCAAGAACCCCTTTGACCCTTGAACCCAAAGTAAAACTTGGATTGTGTAAACATACCAAGTTTTAAGATGGTATGTTATTTTGTTCACAAATTAACAGCCAGAAACCTTTGGGGAACAGATTGGCAGATAGATGGACAGAAGGACAGAGAAATGGATGGACAGACAGACAGATGATGGATGGACAGACAGTCATGGATGTAAAGACAGATGGAAGTTCAGATGGACACAGATTGAGGGTATCACATAATACCTTGCCACTATGAGTGGTGGGGTAAAAAAAAAACTTAAAATTAAAATAATATAATTTTTTCTTAAATTCTGCATCACGAAAGTTTGCATACATATATTTTAGATATCTTGTTGCATATTCATGAATTTCACAGAAGTGTATAAACTGCCTTAAAAATTAGACAGCAAGAAAAACATATCAAGACATATCGTGTTCATCTGTCCATGCAGATATAAAAGCTGACATGTTGTTCATGTAATACCACATATTTTTGTATTGCATAGACTCAACTCCCCTATGAAGACAAAAGATAATTTTCACAAGATTTTATTTATAAGTTACATTGTATACATGCATTAAAAGGAGGCTCTACAGTAGACTCTCTTTTACATTTTGATTGAAATGTTTGTCTGATTTCTCTTCAACGTGAAAACCTGAAAAATTTACAATGTACACCTATCTAATAATCATATTCAGAAATGAAGTGAAGCAGCATTATAGACTATTACTGTTCCCTACATTTTCTAATAGCAGTCTTTGTGAAATACAATAGAACATGGCTCGTACTGCAATAGCTCGAACACCATAGATGTCTCAAACCCATTTTCTGGTCCCCTTGTTCAAGTTTAAACACAGTTTGACCTAGAAGGCTCAAATATCCCTCTTAACTCAAACTGTTGTCAACCAGTCCCTTAGATGTTCGAGCCATCGAAGTTTGACTGTACTTTCAGAATTTGGTGGACATCAAATCTAACTTTTCTTTGATGCAGTTAATAATTTACGTTTTGTTTGTCTGTATATAATTCCAGATAAATGTATTTGTATTGGTTTGCTCATTCTATAAATTTTTAAATCATCCATTTTATTATTATCCTTGTTAAGTCTGTATGTAATACCTTAAATTTGCATTCATTTGCTCTATGGATTTTCCATGATCCAGTTTATGATTTATCCTGATATTTTGTATTCGTTAGCTCTTTCTATGGATTTTTCCATGATTTAGTTAATGATTTACCTCGTGTTAGTCTGTAGGTAATTCTTGATATTTTGTATTCGTTTGCTCTTTTTATGGATTTTTCCATGATTTAGTTAATGATTTACCTCGTGTTAGTCTGTATGTAATTCCTGATATTTTGTATTCGTTAGCTCTTTCTATGGATTTTTCCATAATTTAGTTAATGATTTACCTTGTGTTAGTTTGTATGTAATTCCTGATATTTTGTATTCGTTAGCTCTTTCTATGGATTTTTCCATGATTTAGTTTATAATTTACCTTGTGTTAGTCTGTAGGTAATTCCTGATGTTTTGTATTCGTTTGCTCTTTCTATGGATTTTTCCATAATTTAGTTAATGATTTACCTTGTGTTAGTCTGTAGGTAATTCCTGATATTTTGTATTCGTTAGCTCTTTCTATGGATTTTTCCATAATTGAGTTAATGATTTACCTTGTGTTAGTCTGTAGGTAATTCCTGATATTTTGTATTTGTTAGCTCTTTCTATGGATTTTTCCATGATTTAGTTTGTGATTTACCTTGTGTTAGTCTGTAGGTAATTCCTGATATTTTGTATT